>VZSZ01008379.1:399749-493152 GCA_013398815.1 Ibidorhyncha struthersii
TTGGCAGGTTCTTCTGTGGGGTCTGACCCTGGTGCTGGAGGACTTCTGGGACCTGTGTGCACAGCTCAATCTATTGCTGATTTGTGGTGGCTTTGTTGCTCCCAACCCCTTGTGTCCATTGATGGAGGTCAGGTGTTGCAGAAACTTTGCAGGAATGTGCTGGGACTCTCACTAGGCTTGCTGTGTTGCTTTAAAGAGGAAAAAACGCTGGGGTTTTATGTTTGAGTCGTTAATCCTTTTCCTGTGCTCTGGCTGTTGGAAGGTGGGCAGGGGAGAGTCATAGGAATGCATGGGACAGGTGTTTTCAGTGAAGTTCAATCAAAAGCTGAAGTGTGTTGAAAGGGAGGAAACTTTTGTCTGCTTTACTGTATGTGAGACTGCCTTGTTTGCCATTGCTAATGTGGATTTTCTTCAGCAGATGAACTCAGCAAGGTTCCTGAGAAGCATTCCTTGGGTCCGTGGCCCCTGAAAGCTCTGCTGTTACTGGAAGACTCAGCAGAAAACCACTTATGGCAGGCCTACCATGAAGGCCTGAAGAATTTCCTTGCCTTTAGAGAAGGCATGGCTCTGGCTGCAGTCTGGCCAATTCCAGTGGATCAAGTGAGAGAGTTCTTGGTTGTCATGGAGTACCGGGATCTGCCTCCCACAAAAATAATAATGTATATGGAAGGACTATCCTTTATCTCCAGAATGGTGGATCTTCCTGATCCTCTTCAGGATCCTGGTATCTGTCACATGATATCCAGGTTGAAACGTAGGACTGGACCTTCAAATGATAAATACTTTCCTGTAACTATTGAAGTGTTAAGATCTCTCCTGGGGACTCTGGAATCTGTGTGTAGCTCTCCTTATGAGTGTGTATTGTTCCGTGCCATGTTCACTGTAGCTTTTTTTGGTGCACTCCGTATAGAAGAGATGGTGACAAATCACCGAAATACAGCACAGCCAGAGCTCCTGTGCTTGAGTGACCTCCAGCTGACTGAAGGGAGTGCAAACCTTTGTTTGCATACATCTCATATGAGCCAGGAAAGGTTTTTGATCCAGCTGAGACTATCTAGAGAGATGTGGGTATGTCCTGTTGAAGCTCTCCGTAACTATGTGGCAGCACGGCCACAAGGAGAGGGCCCTCTCTTTGTGCATGTAGACAGTATGGCTGTAACAAAGAGGGAGTTCCTAACTGTCTTCCGCTGTGCTCTTGGGCTTGCTGGACTTCTTCCAAACCAGTATGGCGTACATTCCTTCTGGTTGGGGACTGTCGTAACAGCAGTATCTCATGGGTATTCTGATGAAGCTATTAACAGAATAGTAAGGTGGTGGTGAAGATCCTGAAGAAGACCTAATTCCATCTATCTGTTGGGATTTCATAGTAAGGTGTATCTTCTGCAACGCAGAAATATTATGCTTTATACAGACTAAACTGTCAGTGCTCTGTAAAGTTACAGAGAAGGGGAGTAACTAGTACAAGGTGACTTTTCCCACCTGGGATGGTTTTGAGAATGGAGTGTCATGGTTTTAAAACTGCTGTGACTTGTGGGTCAGTATGCATGCTATTCAGTGTGTTTTTTCTAACTGTATTTTGACTTGTGTAATCTTACATTAAACTGCATTTTCTTTTAAGAACTTCTCTAGTCTTTCTGTTACACCCTGGTCAAAGGCTATTCATCACAGCGGTGACAAGATGACTGGATACAAATATACATCCTTTTTAATGTCTGATGTAATGAGAAGTAAAGCTAGCTGACAGTGATTGGAAGCTGTGAGTGTGGTGGGAATTTAGCTGCTAACTAACTGATGTGACGCCGGTAGGGAAGTTTACCCTGTTGTCCAGGTTGCAGTTCCATAGCAGCTACATCAAACTTCAGGTGCTGCTGCAGTCTCAGTCTCCTTGCCTATAAAAGCGTTCCCCTTGATGATTCTTAGGATCCTTCACTGAGCCCTCTTCAAAGCCTCTATCAAGCCTAGATACTGACCAAAATCAGCCTTTAATTGAAATGTGGCTAACACATCAAAGATGACCTTGCTCAGCTCAAAGGATCCTTTGTAGCAGAGAACATAAGTTAAGAGAGCTAACACAAATAACCCTCATTCTGTAATTGGAGTGCTTTTTAAAGAAAGACTCTTAATACACACTAAACTCATATCTGAGAAGCAGGATCATAAGAAGGTTGAGTGTCACCTTTCATAATGAGGGTCTTTGAAGAAGTGGCATCCACTCATATATCATATCAGCATGCTCAGGAGCTACTTAGGTGACAACTAGGTATACAGAAAATAGCCAGCATTATACTGCACTTTTTGATACCCAATTAATTTCCAAGAGAATCCTTAAAGTTCTTGCTCTGCTCTCCATGCAGAGCACACTGCAAAGACAGAGCTGTGATAGTAGACAACAATCTGTTAGTTCCCTGGCATATATTTGGTAGCTCCCTTTCTACAGCTTTACTACAAGCTGTTGCAGAATTAGCATGCTGTGATGCTAATGCTGAGTCCCAGTCATCCTGCTCGTACTCACAGGTGTGCAGTGGTATGTCAGAGCGGCTAGAACTCTCTCTGTGACTGCAGGGTAATTGGTTTTGTTAAAATATCCACGTGCACAGTGCCAGAGGAAGCAGAGGTTTTAGACTGGGTGATGAGAGAGAAGGAAGAGTTTGGCTCACAAGCCTTGGTTATTGAGGGGAGGGAGGGAGGGAAGGAGAAGGCTTGCTTCAGGAATGAAGGGGGGAGGGTTCAGTTTATTGTGAGAATGCAAGGCGTTTCTCTGGGTCATAAATGTTTTACTCAAAAGGGAAAAGGGATTTGTTAGGGAAGGAGAAGCAAGATTCTGCTTTGTGCATGATGGTGGGGATGGAACTGATTGCACAGGCCCAAGTGTGTGTGGGCATGACTGCTCAGCCTTATGTTGTGTGATCACACGTGGAATCCTGGACTGCTCTTTCAGCCTCAAACTCAGGGGCTGGCATGTGGCAATGACAGGTTGGATGACCTGTTTTACTGTCCCTTGTGCTACCAGAAAAGCACTGATGTACATCACGGAAGCATAGCAGGCTGCGGTAACCAAGACAACATGGGGAACAGCAACCTTGAGGCTGTCCTGGGGCGTGCAGTTGAAAGTTCATTCCATCCCTACCCAGCAGGTCTCTGTTAAGATCCAAGTGTGAATTGATAATCTTTTCAAGGCTGTGAGAAGAGTGCTTTCAGCTACAATGAGTGGTGGTAAATGCTCTCATTTTACTGCTCCTTAAATTTCTGAGAGGGAAGGGGATGCTGGTCTGCCTCAGATAGAAAGCAGTGTATTCATGGTAGTAACAGGGATGGCTTCACACTAAGAATCTCACAGAAATGTGCTGGTTTTCCGTATTGATGTCATTACAGTTCACCTAAGAGATGGGACGAGAAGGAACATGCTGCTCGCTATAGCCAACTCAAAGCCAGGAAAGCCTCTCTGGGTGTCCCCAGTGATGATGTCCCTGATGCCAAGCAAGCAGGGAAGAACAGCGTGGGGGAGGAAGAATAAGCACAGAGGAAGAACTCACAAAAATCGTTTGAATGCCACTGTGCAGAGCAGCTGTCCCACAATGGTTCCTTGTCAGCTCTGTAAGCAGTTCCAAATGGCAATGGTTACTTTTCTTCCAACAGGGAGGAGAGTTCCTCAACAAATGCTTAAGGCTGTGCTGCACCTACAGGGTTGCAAGAGCTTTCTCAGCAGCTACCAGCTTAATATAAGCCCTTTCTCTTCCACCGCTGTTGGTTCCCTCGTTGTGCCATCTCCCTTGGCTAAACCTGAAGCGAATATAGAAACAAATGTAGATTAAAAATAATCAGATAAACTTTATCATGTAGATCTACAAAACGCTGTACTGACACAGCTGAGGCCAAGTAAAAAAAAGGCATAGGTTGGTTCTCCTGCCAAAAAGTTTTCATCAAATTATGTCCTAAAAACAGCCCTGTGAAGTAGTCTTCCTGGGGCACTGTCTTCCTACGGTGCAACCACCCGTAGTTTTAATTGCTGCGTATCCCAAGGCTAACCAGCAACAACTCCTGGATAACAAAACCAGCAAGGGAAAAGAAATTACATCAATTTAACCGATGTATTGTTAAAACTTCCAAGGAGCTTTCCCTGCTGGGTTGTAAAGCACTGTGCACATCACAGGGGTGAAGCTTTGCATCACAGGGTAAAAAATTCTGTAATCCATTGGGCACAACAGCACTGAAATGCAGCCACTCCCTAATGAAGGGGAATCAATTGAGAACTTAAACAGACAAATTTAACCTTGTTTTACCTTAACAATGTGACCAGATGGATACAGATAGATACTTCACTGATAGATACTTTTTTTCTTCTTTCCAGGCTCAGTCTGTAGCAGAGTAAGGCAAAATCATATATAAACACGATCCTCAAAAAATCAAGGTAAACTAATGTAAAGACTGGAGCTAGCACATAAACTCCTTATGGAGATCAAGCCTTAGACACCATATCCTACAAGTTTGGACTTGGAGAGCTCAGACTTTAAAATTATTAAAGCCTTTTGTGTTATTTCACACATGCATTCTGCATTGAGTATTTATAAAGATATCTAATACCCTTTAGCCACAAATTCCAACAGCATTACATAGGCTGGACCCCAGTATCCAGTACAAGCCACTCATTTAGATTTACTCAGCTCTTTACCTCCTGACATGTCTCCCTCGTTCCTTCAGAAACTCAGATTTACTTTAAGACTATGTCAATTTGGAACCAAGTCTTGCATCTCAGCCTGGCTTTCACGACAGCACGCTGTAGCATTAGCTGCCTGGTCACTTCATGGTCCACCCCATCCTCTCACCCCCAGTTGCTCGGCAGCATGAGCTCTCACGTCCTCAAGCTACAGCCACGTTGTACAGTTTCTTTGCTACTAACCTTTGGAATGAAAGCCTTTAGGGGAGTTAAACAGCAAAAATCACAGAAGATTTTACTGAAAATGCACTGTTGTTGGTCATGCAATAGAATAAACAGGCACATCTAGTATTAGTGACCGGTATACCCTCTGCGCAATGTCTGAGGGAAATTTAACAACGAGGTGAACTTCCACAAGCGTGGGAGGAACAGAGGCAATGCATGTTCTCTGTAGAGCTCCAGCAACCCACTTGAGCATCTTGTTCCTGTTACAGTATCTCCTCCAACTCTGAATATAGGGACGTGGCTATCTTTCTGCCATTGAGGTCACATTAGTGTCAGAGCATTTTCTGTTGGCTCTCTTTTTTTGTTTTTTAGTAGAGATATTTTTTATTCAGTGGCTATTTAAGTTTTAACCCTCAGCTGATCCCTCATCTTTTCATGCCTGGACATGAGATGGTTGCTAAATGCTAGTTCTTCCACAAGCATTTCTGGCCCTCACCACATAGTTCACAAAGTGGGTTCTGCAGGTGCCCAGGCTGCACCCTTTCGGCATACTTTGGCAGCTTCACAAAAGCCCACCTACTACAAACCAAAATGCTAAAAGACATATAGGAGACACATGGGCCATGTCCTGAGAGCTCCTCTGCACTGGGTGGTGCTCACAACAAGTGGCAGTGCTAGCTGTTCGGTGCCTCAAGCACACTCAGCCCTCAGAGCCACCACTTTCTGCAAGTCTTGCTAATTTCAGTCACCCGTACAGACACCTGAAGGGAGCTGGGAGTGACACCAAGTGACTGCATACCACTCCAGACCCTGCTGCAGCCACACAGATCACCTGCTGCTTTCATGGACAGGGAGGAACTGGTGGGCTCAGTGCACTGCTGACCAATATCCACCTGTGCATCCATATGTGCATTCATGCATGTGTTCATCCGTGCATTCATTCATCCAAGTGTCCCACACATCCGCCCAGAGGTGTGGGTAGGAGATGACACTTGGAAGGTTAAGAGCTGCCAGACCCAGCTGGGCTACCATGACTCAACATATGGCTTTCATGGGCCACAGGTATTGTCCCCACCAGGGCCCCCAGTGTGAGAACTTACACCTGCTTGTTGGACAAACAGTACACACGGAAAATATACCAGATTTAGAGAGCTTGCCAAAAGCCACCTGTGCTTTTGCTGGGCCCGTTTTAACAAAGTTTAAAAGAGGCAGGGTGACTTTTTCCCAGATCTTGACATTTAGATGTGCCCCAGCTTGGCAAGCCTCCATTTTGTTGGAGGAGCAATGCTGACGGAGCGGGGCTGAAGCAGTGAATCGTGCGCAGTGGGCAGCTGCCGAAAAGAGGAGGAGGAGGCAAAACCGTTTAACTGCTTGTCCGATCAGGCATTACGGGCTGCCCCTCCTCTGCGGCCGCACATGGTGCAGGTCTTGCACGTCCCTGCGCTGGGGCTGCGACCTGCCCTGGGCTTTTCTCATGCAAACCACATGTCACAGAGTTCAGAAGAGGACAAAAGCAGCCACCTACTCCTCCTCATGAAGCACCACCAAGCTATCCCTTTAGATTACGGAACTGCAAGGTCACCGTTTCAGCCGAGGATGTGGTACCCCTTTTTGGGGCACAGAGTGTTCCGGCCACCCCCGGGGCAGGACTGCAGCATCCCTACTGCTGGAGGACAGGGCTGGGTGCGGACCCAGCGCCCACCACCCCCTCCACGGCAGTGGTGCTGGGTGAAAATCTGCTTAAATATCACATCCTGGGCCGGCTGGACCACAGTGCCGTGCCTCCACGCCAGGGCCAGCAGCTCCACAGCCAGTGCCTTGCGATATGGGGTACAAATCACACACAATCGTTCTTTGGCAATTTTGTTTTTCCAAATTCTTTCTAGTCAGGAGGCAAAATGCGCTTCCTACTGAGCTGGCAGTGCACGACCCATTGCGAAAAAGGCATTTCGCAGGAGCCTGCCGTGCAGCTGTGGAAACAACCCAGTGAGCTGCCTTGAATTTAAGCCGGTGTGCCGAATATCACCTCCTGACCTGTGGCTGTATGGCTGGAAGTTTAATTCGGGGTTTTTCTTTGTACGGCCCGAGTGAACGCAGCCTTTTTGGCAGGTGTTTCCGGCGCAGAAAGAAAACAGGCCCCTGTGGTTAAGCTGCGCAGTTTACTTCAGCTTGCTCGCCAATCGGCGCCGAACCCAAGCGGCTCCCCCGCCTTATCTGAGCCCCTGCGAAAAAACTCCAGAACCAGGAGGGTATTTTAACACCCAGCACTAACCTCAGTACTCTAATGTTAAGCCAAGAAGGTAACTTTAAAAAAAAAAAAAAAAACAGAAACCAAAACAAACACCCCAATTTACTTGGGTTTCTGTGACAGTGGCTGCAAAAGCTGGGCTAGGGCTGTAGTGCAGGGTGCTCTCATGCCCAGCAGAAGCTTCCCAGCCTCTCCCAGCCCCTTGCGCACATCCTCATCTCTGGACTGGCTCCTTCCAACCTGAATGGAAGTGTCGCTCCCTGCCTCCTTTCCACCAGGGAGACTGAGGAAAAATAAAGACCTCTGAAGGCTCCAGAAGGAAAATTAGGCAGCAAAATAAAGCTGAAAAATCCAGTGAGGAATCCGTGACAAAACTCCCATGGGCAGAGCACAGCCAAGCCCAACCTGAGTGCAGGAAGCACAGAAAGGCTTCCTGGGGGGAATCCCAAACATTCAGGGGCATGCCTGTCTCTACAGCTCCAGCCATACAATAAGTACTGAAGCAAGGTCTGCTTTGTTCTTCCACAAAATTTCCCCACCTGGTCCTGCAGAAGCAAGCAATAATCTTTTTCTTGTTGTTCTTTTTGTGGCTACAAGACCCTGAAGAAGGGGTTTGGGTGCCTACCAATTTTAATTGGGCTGTTGTCACCTAGGTTGAAGATGCCACCTTGAACACTCCAGCTCCTGTTTCTGCCAGAGGTCCCTTCCCCTTGCGTTTCTCCAGGGCAGACCCCGTGTGCTGCCTTCGAGTCAGCCTGAGACAGGCAGGGCCGTGGGGAAGCCTGCAGGCACAGGGTTTGTGGCCATAAGGTTTCTCAGCCACTTGATTTTCCTACTACATATGCACAGAAGCAGCTTTGTTTTGACAGCCTATCTTCCTCACACCTCTTCTCACCCACCATCCAGAAACAGGGTGTTCCTCTGTCTAAGAGCATGGGCGCACAAAGAAGTTAATTGGCGGTGTGAATTTACAGCATGTCATTTATTCCATGGTAACTAGCCATGCGTACACACTCCTACTCAGCAAAACACAAGGTAAAAAGGTGTAAATGACTTCACGCTTCATCAAAGAGCAAGAGCATTCACCCAGAGGTATTTTACCCAAGCAGCTTACTCCACAGTAGGCTTTGCCTTACTTCTGGCCTAAGCCAGTCCAGAGTGCATGTCTTCGTTTCAGGCAATTAGCTCCCTGGCAAAGATAAAGGTTTCACATGTCCTTTACCAAATGATCTGTCCCTATTTGTGTTTTGCGGTATAGGATAAGGAAGACTAACTCCTTTTAAATGGCAGCATGGTCAGGCTCCCGTTGAAGGGGAGCTGTTAATCTCCCGTTAAGTGGGAGATAAAGGACCCAGTAGCCAAATGCTTGTTAGTGCAGGACTCAGACTTTCACGGAGTTATCAAGTGTCTTTATTTATATGATGGTGTTTCTCCTCATCGTAGGTAGGAACCAGCATTTAAAATTCAGAAGAGGAGTGAGATTACACGGCCAAGAGCTCTCATCTTATCTTCAGACTTGGAGATGTACACTTGCAATTGATCGGGCTGAGTCGAAAACATCCCAGTCACTTTCCTTTATGTGAAACAGCGAATTTTTTGTCACCTTGAGCCCAATGGCATCACACCAGCTTCCCAATGGCATTTATCTGTGAAGGGCAGGGAGGGGAGTGTGACAAACTCTGGGAATGCCGATGACAAACCTTTCAGCAATTTTTTTTTTCCTGAAATCCCCATCGAAGGAATACTCCAGGAGAAGTGTTACTTAAGAACTAGTGAATGTTAAAGGGAGAGAATACTGTTTGCTGTAGGAGGATATGCTGCATCCCCTCCCGACGGGGCTGAAGACCACAGAACAGGGGAGGCATCCAGTAGGCAGAGCCCAGTTACTGTCATTAGTTGGTTCTTGGCTAAGGAAGACTGCAAAATTAATATCCTTTGTAACTGCATTCTGGACACACTTAATAATTAAAAGCATTCCCAAACCATAGCAGCAGCGAGTGCAGTGATCTACAGATGCACGCAGTAAGGGAGAGGGAAGTTCATCTGATACCAAAGGAGGGACCATGCATCTGAGAGCTTCTCCCTCTTCTCTCATTGCACCTTTCTGATAAAACACAGGAGCATGACCTAATCTCACCGAACATTTTATATAACAAGCGTTTTCTGTCACGCAGACAGCAGAGGCCTCCTTATTTCACTGCCATCTCCTTGACCAGTTTCTCATGTGTGTGGACCTCAGAGGACAAGACCTAGTCCTTTCTGCATGCACCTCCATTTTCTCCTCCATGAAGGGGATAAAGAGAGCCTCAGCTCCTGCCTGAAGGCACTAAGGGCTGAATTATCGCTTCAGCTGTGGGTACGACGCCCACTGAAGCAGCTTCAGCTCTCCTCCCCCAGAACCTCAAGTAAAATTACCAAGTGCTTAGCCAGGTGGAAGGAATAGTATTTCATGGTGACAATTCAGCTGGCATACACTTCTGTAAGGAGACCACATCAAAAAGTGAAACTGCAGTCTCATGCGGTTGTTTGCAGAGGAGATG
The DNA here is from genome assembly GCA_013398815.1 of Ibidorhyncha struthersii. Lineage (NCBI taxonomy): Eukaryota > Metazoa > Chordata > Aves > Charadriiformes > Charadriidae > Ibidorhyncha > Ibidorhyncha struthersii. Next base: position 409,417 of record VZSZ01008379.1, read on the forward strand.
AGTCAGACCCTCTCTCTTTCCATGCTGCTGCTCGCTAAACTTGCACCGAGTTTAATAATTTCCATTCCCTTCAGGAGAGAGGGCCGCATTCATGCTGGGTGATCACCCAAACACTCTCCACCATGTAGGGAAAGATTTTAAGGTCTTAAACTTAATGTGTGATTGATGAACAATACTTCATTTAAATTGTTAGATTTAACACACATCTGCTTTGGCAGAAAACCTCATGGCTAAAAATCCAAGAACAGACATGCTTCACTGCTAATCCAGTGTCAAAATGAACTCTGGATTCCCCTGTGGATTTAAGTCCAGCTGCAAGGTTGACGGGGACAATTTTATGACTGAGGGTGGCTAAAGAGGGAGGGCTCTACCCATTGCGTAAGCATCAGGCCATGCATTCATGCTGCACATCCCTCACACCCCATCAGTGTCCATCCCTGTCTCAATAAATCCTACGTCTGACGTCAACTCATCACAGTTGACTTTATACCCTGTCCAATGGGAAGCCTCTGAAGTTGCTGTCGTCAGATTAAATGCATCAAATCTACAGCGTAGCATAAGCCTGTCTTGATCTTGATGCAGAAGTTCAACTTCAAACATTTAGGCCCATAAACTTACCTTTGTCTCTAATTCCTCCGAGTTTTATTTGATTCTACATCAAATATAGATGATCATACCTTTATGCCACTTTGTTGCACAAAGTCATTCCTGGCAGTTTCTAGTTCTGCCTCTGGTATGACACGCGGGGGAAAAAAAAACTTTAAAATGCAGTTAACTTCAGAAAGACAAACAATAGCTGTGACAAGTGCCTGCATCCCTCTCAATGGTGTAGTAATATAAAATAAGGTTTACATGTAAGTAGAAATCTGTTTTGTTTTATCTCTGCCCACAGTTTCAATAGCAGCATCTTGATCATGTGCATTATGTAGCTGAATACGCTGTTTGTTTGGAACCATTTTTCCCTAGGCATCAGACTAACCACAGAAATAAGGTGATCGCTCCAGTTACTTGAATTCCTAAGAAAACAAGGATTACGTGATTACTGTCTGCTTGTCTCTCTCCTCTCCAACAACTAGTTAATGCATTAGTAAATTTCAATTAAATTCAATGGAGGCGCAAAAACCTCAGAGATACTTAGTTCTTAAAAAGTGTCATGGAAATATGCAAACAACTTCAGTGAAAATGCTGTGATCTGAGCTGAACTCATCCACCTTTGAGAGACACATCTCTGGGAAAGACACATTTACCCATTCTGCTGCGAAGTACAGGCACTGCGGTGGTGATAGCTGCGGCAGGACTCTTCAGACCAGTATCAGACAGGGTACAGAAGGGTGCCAGAAGCTGTGCTAACTGTGGTCTGTGTACAGTGTCTATAGACAAGGGTGGAATGAATCTCCGCATCTTCAGATGTCACAGCATAGACACCTATGGCAGAGTGAGTTGTCTAGATTCCTTTTACAACAGAGAAACACGCTTTTCCACGGCACGGTTCACCTTACCAATGTATGTATGAATTGTATGAATGAATTGTATGTCAGAAGTACCTATTTATCTCTGCTACGCTTCCGGGCTTGTTTTTTGGGAAAGCGGGTGGGAGGCAGAAGCAGATCCCTGCCCACACCATTGCACATCTGCAAATGGCTGGCGCTGATGGAACCTGTGAGCGAGCTCTTGCAAGGCGAGGAGAGAAGAATACAGCCCACGACCGCGTTACCTACAGCTGCTGATTAGCAATCTTTCATCTCTATTCAATTCTGTGAATGCTCCTTTCCTGATAATTCTTCTGAAGTGCCGTGCAGATGGGCACGTGGATCTGAAACACTTTGAAATACCAGCTGTTGGGCCAGCAGCTCTGCTCTAAGCTATGTTCAGAGTAGTTACGTTGTTCCAAAAGCAAACCCTGCCAAAAACCACCGGTATGTAGCGCTCATATCCCAAGAGGACTACGCATCATCACAAGCCACCTGGTCTCTCAAGCATCTGCAGGACTTTGCAGCAGAGCGCTGGTCCCCCAGCACGTGCTCTGAAGGCTGTCACTTCATCTTAGGCACAAGGTAATTTTTTTACCCTGATCACTCAACTGACAAATGAGACTTGCTTGTGCAAACTGCTGGATGCTTGGCAGGTGGCTCCCCGATGGTCTGCAGCAAACCTGGGCTGGATCAGTGCCACAGCTTGAGTCCCAGCAGAGTGAAAAGCTCCTAAGACAGGTGCAAAACTTGTTTAAGGTGAGGCCATATCTTGGAAACCTTTCCTTTAGCAATCCAAGGTCACCAAGGCTTGAGTTTCCCTACCAGTTTCATGATGTTTGTAGTAAGTATGCAGGCACTGAGGAAAATATCAGCCCTAGGTTTCATTGCCACAAACACTACTGCACCTTGGCTGCTACCACTTGGTGTCACTGGGTATCACAGACCCGGTGCCTCCCCTCACCCTGGGGCATTCACAGGTGCTCTGTCCTCTCTCCACAGCCCCCCTGGCCCCAGCACCCCCAAAATAGCCACCTTACTTGATTCTATTCTCAGACCAACCTCCTGGTCCTGGGAAGGGCCATGCTGGCCAAGGGGCAGCCTCTCCTTCCCCGGTCCTGCAGTCCCCTGAGCTGGGGACACGCACTCTGAGCCCTGGGCAAGGTTTGGGAGAGGAGCAGGTAACCGGGAAGGCACATGTAAGGCCACACGCGGGTTTCACAGCCTGCTGCACTGCAGGCACAAAGCAAATTTGCTTTTTGAAGGGAGTGTATTAAGCTTTGCCTCTAACTCTGCCTGAGAGCACCAAGTTGGGGGTGGCCTTAGCCACCCTTCCACGCTTTCCTGCGAGGCAGAGTCTGATCTCGCAGGAGAGCCCTTCGATTTGACCAGCAAATGCAGGTCATTCCTCATGTTGCCTGTTGGTCAATGAATTCCTAGGTTGGAATATCACCCAGTTGCTCTTCTGTCGGCAGAAGAATCAGAGCAAATTGTCCGAATAACCCCTTGTGCTTCAAACCACCCCGAGTGAACAGCTTCTGAAAACAGGAGCGGGGAGCTGAGGAAAAGCTCCCTTCAGCTACATTGTCTCTTCTCTGATTTCTTCAGTTCTCAGTAACCTTTTTCACTTTTTACAGCCTCAGCTATTTCCTTTCACTACGCTTTAGTTCCTACCGTTCTGCTTACAGCAGCCCACCTCTCTATCCTCCTTCCCCCTCCTACCTTCTTTCAAGACCTTCTTGAGAGCAAACCACATCCTTATGTTCCTCTCATTGTTAGAGCCTCCACCACTGCTGCTTACAGCTCTACTTTTTGATCAAGTGGTCTAGCGTGGCTCTGAATCTAAACTGTTTTTCAGATGTTCCCATCTGCAGGTGTGCAGACCATCCCAGTGAGCTATATTTTACACTTTTCAACTGAGTTCCCCTTAACTACACTGTATACACCTCGAAACTGTAACTTACTCCTTGCAATAACTGCAAGCTCTCCATGAATTTGAAAGTCAGGGCACATTTGTGGTCCTGTAAAAACAGTTTGTTAAACAAACTGTTGGACATTTCAGAGAAAGAAAAAAAAAAAGATTATTCCTGTTTGTGCCATTTACCGTGGGCTTAATTTTGTGGCTGTTAATGCCAGATCTGTGCATTGTTGGATCATTCAGTGATTGACTCAGACTTGAGCTAACTGAAGCACAGGTACGTGGCTGAATTCTCATTGCACTGCTGGCAGTGCTCACACTTACCTGCAAAGGGCATGCAGCAGTGATCACAAAATCCAGCTGGTGTCAGCTCTTGCAGACCGCATCATCTCCACCCCTCGGCTTGCCAGTATTTTTAATTCTGTGACACCAACCCTCTTTGCAAATGTTTAGGTTTATATTTGTCTTAGGGGAGTTACCTCACTATGTCCAAGCAGCATCTCTGTCACATTCAAGTGGTTTTGCAGCTTGATCAACACTGGCTATATCGAGAGGGAGCTTTCTCATTGACCTGGGACCATGCTGGAGGGAGGCTTTAGATGCAGACCTGCTTCTTAATGATCTGTTCCATGTATGCGCTCAGTCTGCGAAAGGAAAATGATTTTGCAAGGGTTATACTGCACATGTGGGAAGATCAACAGTGGAAGCCTCTGGACTGAAAAAGATGGGAATCTGCTGTGCTAAACTGGCCAGATGGGGAGCAACATGAGAGACATATTGGTCTTTTGACATCTGGCAGCTGCCTGCCCCTAATTCACTGTTTTGCTAATGGACTTAAACCTGAGAATATGACCACCACGTCAGGAGGTGACATTTCCATTCCTGCAGGTCTCGTCCCAAACAACCTTCAGCAGATGGATGCGGAGGAATTCACAGGGGAGTTTTGCTTCCCAAGCATTTGTCATGGTCAACGGGAAGCATGGTCCTACAGGCTGGCTCGCTTGGCCAAGCCCAGTTCCTCATGGGGAAACAGAAATATGACTGCACTGTCAAATATCATGGGTGCTTTACACCTCCAGCTGGTCTGATAAGGCACATGACAACTGTACTTTCCACATCTCCTGCCTCTTTGTTGAGTTCAAATAGGTCTGGCCCGAGCCCTGACCCCTGATCCTCAATCCACCAAGAAAAATGGAGTTCCTGTATCACCCTCTGTAAGTGGCAGTCCTACCTACCTTGCTGATGTTTTGATGCCATTACCAAATCCCTTCAATTACTTCTATATGGCCAGTGAATGTCCATAAGAAGTACTGACAGAAAACCTATTTTTGCAGACTTGAGTCTGACCCTACTTGACTCTGGTTCTGTCTCCTGTTTGCCCTCTGTGTCCTGTGCAATATTTGTGAGATCAAGGATGAGCAGATCTCAGTCCATCACGATCACTGCCTGATCCAGCTGTGGCTCCTTCACTCACATCCCACTGGGATTTACAAATCATGAGATGCTTGCAGGGATGCGAAGTCCCTCACAGCTGCTTGCTGTCATGTAAAGCTGTGCACACGTGGGAGTCACACAATGAACTTGTCATTTTTTTACTTTGATTTTTTTTGCACCTCTTTCTATGATTGCTGTATTATCCTGCCAAGCTGCTCTTGCAAATTCTGGTTCTCCAACCACTCTCAGTGTCTTGCAGCCCAGTCCTGAAGCCCACTGCACCCTGTTAAACCCAGGTCAAAGTGGGACCTGGCATTGTTGTGAAGCTCTCTCTCAGTGCCACATCAACACAGGCAGACACTTCCCGCTTCAGGGACTAGTGGCTTAAGCTCAGGCACCTCCGCATGCTGCTGCCATGTGGGCTAGAGATGTCCCTCAGAGGCCCATCTCCTGTGCCTCTCATCCCTAGCCAAGCCAAGCCAGGGGATGGTGAGAGTTAGACTCAGCCTTATCGTCAGACATGGGACTCCAGGACATTCGTGTGGCCTTGTGGACCCATCGCTGCCACCCCAGTTATTGACATGGCTCTTCTCTTTTGTTTTGGTTGAGGCCCAGCTTTCTCATGCTGCCGCCTCTCGCAAGCCTTCTCAGCAAAATGGCTGATTCATCGCCTCCTTCCCTCTGGGCTTCAGAGAAAGCGTGGCTCATTTCTCTGTAATATGTACCTGCCAGGGCAAAACCAGCATGGAGCCGCGCTTCAGAGTCCCCATCATTCGTGTTTCCCACCAGAAAAGCACAGCGTCACCTTCACAAAGCGGTAGCAGCTTTGGGAGCCCCAGGTCTGATCAAAGGCTTTTATGTCCCTATCTTTTCATAAACCTGCAAGTCCTCAGAGGCCCTGGCACAGCTTTTTTTCCATAGCTCAGGGATTTTCTTAAGTGTTACATAATTATCTTTAGCACCACAGTTGCTTACGTACCTCTGCCCTGTACAGAAATGAATGTAATTTCCATTCACATTCATGCTGACTCTGCCCATCTCCTGCTGCTACAGCTTCATCCACTTCTCTTGTGAAAAGCATCTCTGAGCTCCCAGAGGCTTTTGTCTTCTCACCCTGCCCCAGGTGCCTTCTCCCGGTGCTTGCAGGCTCCTGTGACACGATGCAGTCTGCTGCTGCTTCTGCATCTCACATTCATGCCTGGCACACTCGTAGTTTCTCTTGTTTGTCACAGCACACGCAGCTCGGCAGACTGATTTTGTGGAGTTAAAGGGAGGGTTTTTTCATGCCACCCTGCCTCAGGTTTCAGTTTTCCCATTGTTTTAGTTCTGTCATACGCACAGCGTCAGACCACTACCCTGCAGACATCTGAGGTCCTCTGCTCGGTGAATGCCTTGTTAATTCTGGATAGTTCAATAGCATCACTGAGTGATTTGTCCCAAATCCATATTAGAACTTAGTCTTTTTTCAGGAACCCAGTTAACCCACCCCTTCTGCCTTAGATCTTTCCAGAACCCATCTCTGTTTTCATATGCTATTTGTAATCTCAGCTTAAAGTCATATCACTCATTTATTTAATACACAATGAAGTCAAGTCCCTCCCGTCTCTGCTGTGCAGTTTCACAGAGAGTTAGCTCCACCAGCTCTGGCTGACACCAATTGCAAAGATTGAGTCCATCAGAACCAGCTGTTCTTGGGGGGAAAAGCAACTTCCCAACTAATCTTCTTTTTGCTAGGCCAGGTTAATAGGATTCCTTTCATCTGTAAATTAAATCAGGACGTCTCTGTAGTGGGAGTCAAAAGTATGTGTCAGCTATGAAAGCAGGAAGGGAATTTCTTGGGTAAATATGCCCCATTTTCTTTAAATGCCTCTGGATAGTCAGGGAAAAATAGCAAAGCTATGGCCCTGCACATTACAGAGCCAAAAACTTGAGGATAGTCCAGAGCAAGGGCACTGCATCTGTTTTCTTGGCAGCCAGGTGGAAGACTGTGGAAGACGTGGAGCAGAGTCCGAAGCTCCTCTCCTTGGGTTAATGTCCTTGAGTTATGCCTTGTACAGTGTTGGGAGCCAGAGACTCCATATGGGCACGCCTGACTCTTCCCGCTGCAGAAAAAAAAAGTCTTTCCCATCACAAAAGAATTATTTGGGGAACATCAGTAATTTCTCCCCAGTATTTTATCATGGAAGGGTGAAATTCTAAGGGTGCAAAGATCTTAGTTGCTCACTTTGCAGCAAGAATTCTTGCTCAGGTTGTGTTCAGTCTCTTCTGTTCACCTGCAAGGGAAATGGGAACATTTTCAAGGTGATGACATTTCAGTGATACCTGTCGATTGGGCACTAAATCCTTACTAAGAATGTCCCTATTGCACACATCAAGATCAGTAGTGCCCCAGAGTCCAGTCACTACAGGGAATGCAAGAGCGTGCTCCAGAAAGAGCAGGTAGGGGTAAGGATGGAGGCACCTTCCCTCTGCTTTACCCTCTTAGCATTCAGCATTACTCCCTCAGGGAGAATTTGATTTCTAAATATGTCACTGATGAATCAGGTGTTAGCTCAGCCCATACCCATGTTTTGTACAATTAAAAGGGGCATTATGTTGATAGTCGTGATTACAATCTCTTAAAATAGTAATTAATGCATTGTTATATATTGTCCCTTCTCTTTCTGTCCCTTATGCTTAACTACTCCCTATCCCTTCAGTGAACTGAAATGCTGGAAAGCCCTAATCCCATAATATTGTGTTACAAATCCATTCAGAGCAAATTCTGCAGGTCAAACCCATCAGCAGAAGCATTTCTCAGAAGGGGAGCTAGTACTCGGCAAAGTCAGAAGTACCCACCAGCACCAGGATGTTTCATGACTGATCTGAAAGTACTTTAAAAAAGGTCACTGCCATCTCCCCATTTCACATGTGGGGCAGGTGGAGCCGTGGCTCACCCAGTGTCACCCAGCTGCAACAGTGGAGCCTGGGACAGCCGAGGTTTCTGTGCAGCAGCGTTTCATGTCTGCAGTTCATCCTCCTGCATTCACCAGCCAGCCACAGAGAGCCGGCTCAGGCAAGGTGAATCTGTTTGGATCAAGCTGATCCTGAAGAGGTCAGTTGCACCAGCAGTCAGTTTGGAGTTGTGTATCCAAAAGTTACTTGTGCAGGCTTACGCAGGCCTGGTCTGGAGCCTGGAGGTATGTAAAAGACGTGTAGATGTGGTGCTTAGGGACATGGTTTAGTGGTGGTGTTGGCAGTGTTAGGTTAATGATTGGACTCGATGATCTGAAAGGTCTCTTCCAAACAAAATGATTCTGTGATTCTATGATTCTAAATTTAAAAGCTCCCCATTGACCTGACTGGGCTTTGGCCAAGCTCTGCATGATGGGAGAGGGATTAAACACCAACGTTCTTTGTCTAAGCCAATGCCCTAATCATGAGCCAAGGCTGCAGCTGTGCTTTAAGTTGGTCAATAATTCTATGACAGATCAGATACCAGCCCAAATTCCATGTCCTACATAATAATTTTAAATATATGTATATATAATAATGCCCAAGATCCATTAGAAGTCCTAAACCAGTCTCTTATGAAATCTTGTGACCTTTAACTACTACTTGGGTGCATGCTGTGTTGAACACTGCATTGTTCGCAGCAGGATGGCGCTGACACTGGCTTTTAAGCAGCAGATCTGGTGTCATAGTGGCAGATAAATGCAAGTGTTTAGTCAAGGTAATAGCCAGAAAGTCACTTAGAATTTTATGTATTAAAAAAACAGAGTTTTCTGAGAAAGAGGAAATTCAGTGGTTGCTTATGTGTTACCAGAGATTTAGCATATAAGACACGTAAGTCTCCCTCCAGTTGCTTCTACATAATTAATTCATCTGCCAAGTTGAGGAGCATCAGTCTTGGTTCTCTCCCTTTGTGCCGTGGGGTTGGCTGTGCGTCTTTGGCCACCATGGCCCTGCCTGTGGCTAGCAGACACGCTCAGCCACCTCCAGGGCAGTCGGCATTTGCAAGGGATCTTGATTTTCAAAGCAAATCCTGCTCTTTTGAAAATCTCACCTTTTTTGTGGTACCTGAACAGCGATGGAGCCTTTAGGAAAGGCAGCCCAGGGGTTAGGGGACACACCTGGGTCTTGGCACGAGAGACCGGGATGGCTCCATCCTCTGAGGCACGGCTGGGAGCTGCTGGGGCGCCCACGGGAGCCGGCGCTCACCGGAGGCTTCTTGGAAACGCTGCCAACGCGGGCAGGCGAGCACCTCACACCGTGCGGAGGCATCGGTCGTCGTTTCCTTCCTCTTTTCCAGAGAGAGAAACAACCACCCGCCATACATGGGCCTGTGCCCTTCTACTCCACCCCTGCATGAATCATACCCACAGCTGCCCAAGGTGAGAGGAGTCATGACAGAAATCCCCCCAGCCAGCCCTGTGCGGGGCGGTTGTGAAAGACCTGCGACAGGCGCATCGCTCCTTCAGTTCTTCTTCATAACCAGAAAGGCAGCAATAGCTGTTATTTTGGTTGCTAATAACTAATTCACAGTTGGTGCAAGGCCGGAGGCTGGCTGCCCGCGCTCAGGAAGGGATGTGCCACAGGGTTTTGGCTCGGTGCTTTGAGAGCAAATGCTCCCCCCCCCCCGAATGCCGGAGCCCAGCAAAGCTGAGACATGTCCTCCAGCCTGTGCTGCCAGCGCGGCAGCGCCTGCAGAAACCAGGCCTGGGTAACAACTGAGAGAGACGCTGATTTTAAAGTAAATCTGTTACTGCAAGGGCACCTGCAAGTGACAGAAGTCTGACGGAGGCAGGGCCAGCTCCCTGCGCAGAGCAGAGGGCGGTTGCCTGTGATGCCAGGTGAGGGGAGCCCTGAGGATCATCTCTTCTGTCCTGCTTAAAACACGTCTCCCCCGGGGCCGCGTGGGTCAGGCTGCCCACTGGCCACACTCTCCTCCTGCCTCCCCGGCAACGCGGGCCACGCTGGCACACACAGCAGCTGCATGGTCGCACCGTGATGGAGCGAGAGGTCCAGGGCAGGGGAAGGGCCACCATAGCTACAGTTAAGCAGTTGCAGCAACATAAACACCTAGATATGCACAAAGTTCATTTTCTTCCTGAATTTTCTTTTCAACAGCTGGTGGCTCAGAGCACGAGGTGAAGGGCGTGCAGGTCAGCTAGGACAGGTACCCGTTGACAAATGGTCAGGATGTTTTACACTTACAGCTGTGAAGGAAATCTCCAAGACATAAAATCTGCTTCTTCACATCCAGAGACAAAAGTTCATTACTGTCGTTTCAGAGCGCTTTCTAACAAGGGAGTTTGGCTAACCTGCTTGTGCTCACATCTGGCTTTTTTCAGAGGCTGAACTGACTTTTAATTAAGTCAAGGTAGTTAACTTTCTCACAAAGGCAAGAGCAGACAAGCCATTCTGATGTTCTGAAATTAAGCTTTTTATTCTTTGTATATTAACCTGAGCCCTGTGTAGCAGAGGCATTAGGAAAAAGTGCTACGAGACATGAATTGCCCCATTTATTTGAAATTATTTTAATGGCTGTATTCACTCGAATGCAATAGTAATACAGGAAAGGCTGAGATGTCAGAGTGCCGACATTTCTTTTTTCTTCATGTCTAATCCCTGTGGTGATTTATTTCATAGTGGTGCCATGTATAAAGGAGACAACTGCTTTAAATGCATTTTCTTTATCAACACAAGCATCAGCCAGTATGTGTTCACATGCCTTGGCAATTGCGGAGCACCCACAAAAATTGCACAAGTATTTGCAAACTGTTAATTGCAAATAACAGGCAAAACAGTATCAATTATATCTCACAAGCTTGAATATGAAAAACGGGGGGGTGGGGGGTAAGATCTGAAACATTTTTATTATTTATTCTTAGAAAATATTTATATTGTATGCTGCAGATCAAGTAAGTATAAAAAGGCTGGGAAATCTGTACTTAAAATAATGTAATGTGTACTCACCACATTTTACAAATTACTAAGGAAAACACTTATTTTTCTGCTAAAATAATAGTTTCCAATTTTAATCACAATTGCCTATCTATTCAACTTTTTATCCAACTTGCAGAATTCAGTAAAAAAATTAGTGACCGAAAATGACATTTTCTGTCAAAATGAGAAGTCAAACACTGACAAAAATAACAGTGCTATTACTGTACTCATTTTAAGTTCCAAGTATTTTCTCTTTTAAAAAAAAAAAAAACCCAAAACTTTTAACCTATTTTAATGCAAGTGAAAGTAAAATTAGCAACGGAGTAACAAGCTGAAAAGGATCCGTTTGAGAAGATAGAAAGGGAACATTTGGGCACGGCGTCTTCCCTTAGCTGAACAGCTTGACCCAACTGAGGCAAGGTGGCACATTTTTTCAGTCTCCCCCAACCTGCTGTTTTTCAGAGCAAAAGAAGTTGAAACTTAACATGTGTGCCCAGCTGTCTTTTGAATATATTTTGAATATTAGAGCCAGATTTTTACCACCGAGCCGTACCCAGCGACCCCGTTGCCCAAGTAACGCTAGCAAAACCACCCTGGCAGGGCTTCACGGGAGACCTCGGCAGTCCCTCGCCGTTCGTGCCGTGGGCAGCACGGCTGCAGTTGTGCAAGCCCCACCGCGATAAGCCATTTGCCCGAATCTTTGGCTGAATTCTGATAAGTCCAGCTTTCACTGCATTTGAGTTGCCACACTTTTCGAGCACATCAGTTTTATAACTCAGGGAAAGCTGCATAATTACAGACACTAAAATAATATGCCTCACAGTTTGTTCCCAGTGAAAAGTGCCTTTTAGATTTGAGAGTCTGAAAATAACCAGGCTGTGAAAACTTGAACTGTTTTTTTTCCACATAGCACCAAACCAAAATCCTTTATATTCTCTCCAATTTGATTTTGAAAATCAGCCAGCTTTCGGTGGCCTCACACCTTGCACTGGCTCTAGAGTGCACAATCAGGAGTATATCAAGCCAGCCTAAATTCCCTGTGCGTCCCGTAATGTCAGCTCAGGCATCTCAGGGAAGCCTATCCACTTTGTTTCACTGAATTGCAAGCAAAACTTGAATTCTTCATTTTGTAACACACTGTAACAAGCCTTATGAAGCAAATACAGATGCAATGGGATTTTCAGTTATGGTGTGATTCTGGAGCGCATCTTCATCTGGCTTTGTCTGGTACAACAACTCTCTGGAGCTTTCTGGTCCCTGAATACTGGCATCCTGTGGCAGATACCACAACACAGCCTCCTGGCTTAGCAGTTACTGCTTTTCAACACATAAAAACAGCAGTATGAAATCTTGTAAACAAAGCTTAACCCACAGAGAAAAAAGGCCATTTAATAGAGCATGCTGGCAAAAATATGTCTCCAAAAAATTGAAAGCAGGTATTAAATATGTTAGTGGAGTGGGCACCATAACAAAAATGTCCACAATTGTAACAGATTCGAAGACTCACAACATGACATTTTGCATGTGATCTTTAATGTTCAAACAGTAACAATAGCTACTTTTAAATTAGGGTTACAAAACCCAAAACTTTCAGTGAAGAGGCATTGCAAGATTTGAGATGTCGAAACATATTTCTTCCAAAAGCCAAAAGGTTTTTAACTGAAGACTGCAAATACCTAGCCACTTGTGTAACTCTGCCTAAATATCATGCTGTTCAGGGTCTTTTACAAATATGTCAGTTTTAGTGTTTCAGGGGGCAAAGGATTTGCAATCAACACCTGGAGAGAAAGAGAAGTAGGAAAGAGAAGAGTACAGAAAAGATGGGCGGTGATGGGAGCCCTCGTCTTGTGTGTTCAGGTACAGAAGCTTGTAAAGATTTAAAGCTGATCAGAAAACCTCACATGAGACCAGTCTGGTTTTATGACCAGAAGCCTCTCTTACAGTCAGGCTGATGAGTCCTATTCACCAGCCTGGGAGCTGGTAGGACGATCACAACATCCAATATCCCATGCACCACTGCTATTCAAGGTGCTCACAATGCAAATACTTGCTCACCTACATCACGAGTGAGATCATCTCTGGGATTCGAAGGAGGGGAATGATTTAATTTGGAATGTCTCTTTATAGAGATGCTCAGAGCTAGAACAGAGTATAGAGAAGAGCACCCAAACAGTTTTTCAGGGACAAAGATCTGAGTTATAGCTTACTTGCTTAGTAGGGCAACTCTTGAAATCCCACCTTGGATTTGAATCAGACAAGCGGCTGCATCCTGTTGGAACACATGAGTCAGGGCTCAGCCGAACAGACACAGGTCATTCTCTTGGGATCCATGCAGAAAGAGAATCATCCTACTGTGCTACGTGCCATCTTTTATGGTAGCATGCTATAAGCCCCTCAAAGGTCAGTTCTGAGCTAGCTGAAGGATAGGGAAAAGGAGAATAAAAATCTTGCTGCACTAAGAAATCCCCCAGGGGATTTCCTCTATGGGCAGCAGAAACCTTGGGATGAGACAGATCTACAAGATGAGACATGGTGCAGGGCAGAGGGGACAGATAACCTGAACAGGAGGGAAACACCACAACTCAGGAGGAATGTAGAGCCGTGCATGTTAACCCCACTACGTCTTCCAGCAGAGTTCTCTCACACACCTGGAGTTTCCACCTGCTTAGCCTGGCTTTCTGTGCAGGAGGGTAACTTGGCCCAAGTAGGTACATCAGGATTTGACTCTTAGACTTGTCAGGCTCCCCAGGATGCAAAGGCTGTTTCAGTCTTATTTTGGTACAACCCTGGCAGTTATACTTAGTATGCAAACTCAAAAAAAAAAAAAAAATGTTATTTAGCCATTCTAAATACACACATTCAACATTGCCATTTAATATTTAATTTTTTTATTATAGCAGATGACTGGTTTCACTAGAACCACTGTTTCAAAAAGAAGTGTACTAAAAATATGTGGGAATTTTAGTGCTCATGAAAAAATACCTTTCATCCCTGCAGACTAAAATCTTTTGTCTCCAGAATTACAGCAGGGACAACAGAGGTGATGATAGCACAAATTCATCTCTGCCACCCTAACCATATGTCTAAACCAGCCCTGACTGCAAGGCAGTCCTTCTGGGGTTGTAACCAGGTGAGGTCTAGGAAGAATCAGGATAGTTTCCTCCTGGTTTGTCCCATATTTGACTGCATTGCTGAGGAGCAAGACTAAGATAATAAATCTCACAAAGCCAGAGGACAGCTGTCAAATGTCACGAAGTTTTGATCGCTCCTATGCTGGACATACTGGATTTGATTACTGCTACGCAGGCATGTCTAAGAAGTGCTAGGCTTGCCTGCAGGCCACTTATTATATGGATAGGACAATTTGCTTCTGTGGTTAGCTAAAGAAAGAACCCCCAAAATATGCAAACAAACTGTCAGAATTTTACGATGATGTATACAAGAGTCTTTAAATACAATACACAGTGGTCAGATTTTATACACTAAGTTCTTAGAGTAAAAAAATTCCACATGGACAGACTTGTCAAGAGCCAAGATCCAGGCAGAAGTTTGTCATTAAATAAGTGCAGACAAACTGAGGAACATCATCAAAAACAACAACAAAATCAGCACAGCTATTATCTGCAGATCTCCAGACTAAGCCTGCTCCAGTCCAGGCTAGCAAAGTCCAAACACAGTTTTGTGAATAAGGGTATGTACCCGCACCTTTCATTTTTAAAGATAGTGCCCATGTGTATTGGGGGAGCAGATCAAATAGAGTGTACATCTGTCTCACAAGGGGCACCTGCATTGTGGTCCTGCCAGGAGTCGTCCTCTCATTCACCTCCCATCCTCTCTGCCACAGTATCTTTGTGCGAAGGCAGAAAGAATGAAGGCAGGAAAACCCACTGCTGATGGTCCTCAAAAGATCCTGCACTCATTAATGGAGAAGAGCTTCCGCCTGTTCTGCTTTTTGGCTTGATTGACTGCTGTCCGCACGGCGTTCTCAAACACCTGCTGCACCCCTCGGTTGCTGAGGGCAGAGCACTCCAAATAGCCTTTTGCTCTCACGTCCTGGGCAAGCCGCTTCCCGTCTATCGGGCTGATGCAGGAGGAACGGTAGGGCCCCGTGTCGCGCTGGTCAGTCTGAGTAGCCACTACCAAAACAGGAATGTGGGGCAAATGGCTGCGGATCTCGCCGATCCATTTGTTCCTCAGGTTTAGAAAGGAATTGTGGTTTGCCACCGAGTAGCACATTAATACCACATCTGCCTGTTGGTATGAGAGGGGACGAATACCTTTGAAGGCATCGCTGCCAGATGTGTCCCAAAGACCTAGGCTAATCTGTACACCATCCATGAAGACATCCACTCCAGTGTTTTCATATACGGTGGGTCTGTAGTCATCTGGAAAAGTCTCGGAGGTGAAACGTACCAAGAGAGATGTTTTCCCCACCGCAGAGTCTCCCACCAGGACACACTTGATTGAATCCAGCATTTTATTAACGTCCAGGGCCAAAAGCACTATCTCAGCGCAGCAGGAGTGGGACAGAGATATGCAGTGGTCTCAGAAGCTTTCTAGATAACTTCCATTTGGCAAGAAACCATCCAAATCTCTTTACTTCTCAAGACCTGATTGTGTCACTTGAGTCCAAAATCCCCTTTTCTCCCACACGGCTCTGTGGTGCTGTCGGTTTTAATTCTTCAGTGAGTCAAATGACGTTTCTGGAAGAGTAAAAATAAAATGTAACATTTATAACCCATAGAGAACAGAACATTATTGATCAAGATAAAGATGCTTGGACATGTCTTTGGACAGTCGGGGGGAGTACACCACACCGAGGATGCTGAACCTTGTTGTTCACTCCCAGCTCGCTGCATGTGCAACAGCCATTCATGTAAATAACCTTCTTGCTGGAGGCTAACAGTCCTATCACCTCTGCCATTCTCCACTGACACCAACTATTTTTTCCCTCCAATTGTCTAAAAAACTAATAAAATCAATTTAACTCTGGTGTAACTGCTACTAACCCGCTTTTAGTGAGACATTTCCTGCCTCTGACTTTCATCAAGACTGACAGAATCCTGATCCCTCTTAACCAACCGGTTCAGATTCCCTTGAAAATGTACCCATGCTCTCTAGAGGTGGTCAAGAGAAAAAAAGCCCTTCACTAACCAATTTGATTACTTAAGCAATCCTATAACAAACAGTAACATAGAACCACTTGTGACAATGAGGAAGAGAAGTCTTCAGGTGTGAATTTCGAATGGCTTGAACCTTAACTGTTTTCAAAAGCAATGAAGGTTTCACAGCAAAAATACAAAAAAGTTCAAAATTTTTCTTACAAATCACTTTCAACAAGCAAGAAGCACAAGCCAAAGAAAGCCACACCACCAGTGCTTGCCCCAGTCAAACAATTTCATTTGAAGGAGATACAGCTGCCCTGACATTTACTCTGTTGTAAAACTGAACTGAGAGTACCTCTTCAGAGTATGTAATTGCTTTTGAGCTCCTGCCAGCATTCAGTCAAATTTTCCTATTTTGAAAGCATTTGCCTCTTCCCTACTAGCTGTGTGCAAGATTCACTGCTCTTGCAAGGCAACATACACGATGCTACAAAAATCACTAACTGCAAAACTGAAGGCAAATTAGTTCTGCTCAACAGAAGTAATTAAAAAAGTATCACTGCATAATTTCAGAATGTCCTATGTATGTTACAAAATAATACGTTTCTGTTTCCTTCATATACGAAGAGAGAAGTCGCAGCTTAAGGTTATTTACACAGAAATGAATGATGGTCACAAAAAGCATATACTCTACATTATCGTACCACTCTCCAGTTTCAGTACCCTAACCCCCACCACCACCACCCTCACCCACAGTTCTCATTACACTCGAAGCCTTGGCTTACTCCGCAAAGGGGAAAAACAAAGGAAGAGAAAAGTGCTAGAGGAGCTTAGAGAGAACATTTTACAGGCACCAACGACTGCTACTGGCAACTCCCCTGCTTTCATTTTGTAGTGAGGCAGTGCCCTACCTCCTCTCGTGCTGCCGGCACACCTGCATCTCTCCCACCTGATGCACTGGCCGAAAGAAGATGTACCAGCGGCTTGGCCGGAGCACGTTGTTTTATAGAGGTGGCACCAAGCCTGCGGGGCAGTCCTCGTGCGTATTTGAGTTACCGTTATCTAGAGGAGTCGTTGCAACAGACAGGGCTTCCTGGTCTGCTCGTGTGACCGTGCTCTCACCATCTCAGCTCACTTCTAGGAAGTGGGATGGAGGCCAAGGCCACTTCGTGGCATTCCTGGCTGCCGGGAAACAAGCTGCTTTGTGAATTTAAGTTTTGGTGGCAGCAGCTGGAAATTTGCTTTTAAGGATTTAGTAGCTCTAACTCCACTGTTTCACCTTCTCCGTTCCCCAAACAAGCTCTTAAGGGAATTAAACAAGACATTTACAAAATATATCTATGAAAAATTCAAAAAGTATATGCGGGATACACAGTCCAGTTCCTTAAATGCGTCATCATCTTTCCTTCAGGGTATTCTACTTCAAAATTGTGTCAGCAGTACAGTCTGAAAACACTGCAATTCACCACAAGCAGTAGCGTATGATTCAGACAAAGCTGCATGCTCCCAGGAGAAAGTTAGCATGTACCAAGTCTCCTTTTCAGAACAAACATTTCCCTGGTGCAAGTAGTCCTTAATGCCTTCAGGCTCATTATTTTGTGTATATTTGAATGTGGGGGAAAATAAAGATGTCCAAAGCAAGAGTTTTGCTGTTTCACAAATGTTTCACGGTTGTTCTGGTACTCAGCTTGTTGATTACTGGTTCTGATTGTGTTGGCTATTTTGAAAGAAAGTATATAGATGATAAAAGACTGAAAAAGATGTCAAGGACTAGTGAATATGGCTAATCGACACACACAATAGGAAAAGCTGAAATATTCCAGCACGACAGTGCGGAATTGTTTTCAAAGCAAATGATATTGTTCTACAGTTCTCTGATGAATAAAAATGAACAGTATGTAACAAGTTCCATATTCTGGTCCTGTGGACAGATTGGCGTCAGTCGTCCTCACCTTGCTTTTTTTCACAGCCATTTGGAGTTCATGTGCCTCCATATATGGTTGGGACTACATATGAGCATATTGAAAACGTATTTTTAATTATGCACATAGCCTGTCCTTGACGCAGCCTCAGGGTAAGAGCAGTATTAGTGTATTAAAATAATTACGCAAATTCACCTCGATTAATGGAAAACTCTTTAGATTAAACATCAACAAAAAACAATGTCCTTTAAAGGACAGGCCAGTACTGGGCACTTCTACACCTCAGTATACAACCAGCTGCGTAAATATTTGCAAAAGCTTTGGTTCCTTTCTCTCATACTATATACTACGGTCTTGGTCCGATAGTACAGCATGCTACACCAATTAAAAGACTACACAAAATCTTCTGATCGCAGATTCTTGAGTCTAAGCTGCTGATGGACTATTTTTTTTCCCCAACAATTTGGTTTTCCAAATTTTACTAACTTTATCAAGTCCATTTTGGATCTGGAATTCCAGATATAAACCTGTATCTTCTTTTACACTGCTTTGGTTTATGCTTTCGTCACTTGTAACAATAGAAGATTTTACTTGAGTAATAAGGTGAAAGCTTTTTATAATATTATTAAATATAAGAATACATGTCTAATTCTGATGCAGTCATTCTGAATAGTGACCATTAATAAACTTGAGATTAACCTCAAAGAAAATTCTTGCACAGTTTTAGACAGAGCACTGTTTTTTCGACTGTACCATATTGTCTGCGTAACTAATGCAACATTTACTTTCTTTGCTTTCCTGTTTTGGTTCCCCCTGTCTTTGGAATACAGAACCTTGGCACTGGTGCGTGGTTATAGAGCCCTCAGACTCCACTGACGGCGAGAGCACAAGAAGCCGTACAACAGCCGCTCTCCAGGCACTGCCTTTCCTGCACCTCAAGCAATTTCATGCAAGTAAATGTCTCACACTTAATCATAGCTGAATATGATACGGAGAAGGTGAGCAGTGTTACACGAGGGGGTGGGAAGAGGAACACAGCAGCACACAGTTTTTGCAGGTGGAGGATTCACATGTATATACATCCCATGAAAAACTAATCTAATATTTGTTGAAATAATTCTACCAACAAAGGAAAGCAGGACCGCTTGTATCAGAAGGGGTAAACTTATCAACCGAACAAAACGGGATTTTCATTTATGCCAGGAATGCCTCTGGCATCTACTATGAGATCACTGTGAGCATGGCTCACCATGGCTAAACATCTGCAGGGGATAGACAGTGTCTTATGATAGGGGAAAATAGAGAGTCAGGAATTCCTAATTTCAAAACCTACCTTGGATATTGATAGCGCGCCCTCAGATAGGCTGGGATTTGGAAGAATTAGCTCATAAGTAAACAAACCACACAGGCAAGACAACAGGCTTTTTAGATCAGGCAGTCACAAAACGCTTCAGAGAGTTAAAGCAATTAACATGCTAACTATTATTGCCATTATCCGGTCCCTACCACAATTACATCTCAGTGCAGTTCCTGTTGATATCAGGATAAGAGCAGGCTAATTTTTCAGTTTGAGCACTGCGTACACTAGCTCTTGAAGAGACTTGACATTGCGAGGAAATAAAAATATTTATACTAATAAAAAAAGTCGAGAACCACTGGAGAGACTTCCACTTGCTGTGCGATGTTTGAATGCACATATTGTCTTTGCCTGGCCACATTACTCCCATAAGTCCCACCTCACGCAGATGTGGGGTCTGCAAAACAGCATCTACAGTTCTTCTCTATCATGTTGATTGTAATCACTGCTCCTTCTAACTGCACAGCAGATACATAAAAACTCTCCTTGCATCTTTTAGTTAGAGGCTGTTGAGGAGAGGAAGGAGACATGGCGATTACCCTCACTGACCAGAACAGCGCGCAGCTTTACACCTTCACCTCCGTGGGTGCAGTAAGCGCTGCAGGGGATGGATGGGGCCTGAGAACAACTCCTGCAAGGAGGAGGAGGAGGAAGGCTGGCAGGAAATCAAGACAGAGAAGAGATGCTGTTGCCTGGTTATGGGCAGCACCCAGAAGATGCAGCAGGGAGAGGAATGGTTCCTGTGACAGAGCCATTGCAGATCCAGTCTGGATGCTCAGCTAGATCACCAGGTTGCCAAGGTCATGCTACCTTGTTTTCAGCTCCATGGGTGAGTTGCTCCATTCAGATACAGAGCTGCAGACAGGCCTTTGCTGCCACAGCACGGGGCTGCTGAAAATGAATACGCCAGCTGTAGTCCGTCTGGAGACTGCAGCTGGTCTGCAAGCAAATGGCACCTTGCTGCGAAGTTTCCTGTCATGCACTCATTAAGCTGATGCTCTGACATTCGAGTTAGCTGCCTCCTGGTTTGTAAACTCATTTTAAGACAATTTTGATCTATAGCACTAAGTGGCGTTGGTCTTGCCAGCCTGGGAAACAGCTTCCCACTGGCTCAGACAGTGTCAGCATTTCAGTCCATAGTGGCATTCAGTGGTGGTACCACTGCCAGGAAGGAGAACTGTCTCACAGCCCATACCTTTGCAAGGCGCTGCATCTTTTCCCCGAACTACTCCACCAAAAATTCAGCATTCAACTTATTCACTTTTCAAGCAGGCTACCACAGGGGCCAACTTTATTCTCTGGCCCAAGAGCAAGATGGTAAATTTCTCCACTGGCAGAATGCTTCCACTGTCAGATATATTTATGATACTGATGGATTAATTGCCAGATTATCTCTCAATGTCTTTTTATATTTTAAAGAACTGAGAGGATGCCTGGAAGCTTGGATGAGAGCCTTTACGCAGATATTTTATCCTTACATATAATCATACCCGCAATGGCTTCCTAAAGTTAGAAGAGCAAGCAACATGCAATGAACCCGTATTTTCAAAGTCAGGATGTCTCGTCATCTCAAAAACAACCTTCTTCCACCATTAAAAAAAATTGTAGACATAACAACTTAGAAATTTTTCTTTCACTCCCTTATTCACAAAACTGAAAACCTGTTCCTGTTTTCAAATTTCAGTGCTTTGTTTTGAAAAAATACGAAACTAAATTTTTTTTAAGATTTCTAATTTATGAAATTTAAAGAAAATGGAGAACCACTCTCTTAGGAGCCTTTGCAAAAAAATCACTTCTGGATCAAGACAACACCTGAAAATTGAATCTCCAGTTTCTTTCTTTGGCAGTTTTAACAACTGAAACTGAAGAAAAGGATTTATGATCAAATATTCAGTCATCTTGCCAACTTTATTATTAGCAAGGGAACTCAAGTCATCAGATTTAAAGGAAATTCGCTCATATGGAGACTGGGGAATCTTGCTATAAAATAATGACGAATACAGACCAATGCTGTTTAGAAGATGAAATTAGATGTTAAGTCCTAGTAAAGGGATGAAAGCTTTCCATATAAGAAAGTGTACATATTTACACATATGCTTACACACTGCACATACATATAAAACTGTATAATGTGATACCTTAAATTAAAAATTGCTAGTTCATTACTTTAGTAATAGTACCTATAATGAATATACATAAGCAATGGATGATGACATGTTTATGACATGTCTAAAGGTCCATTCAATTTACTACAGTCACTGAGAAAAACTATTTAACTCTCATTTTAATTACCCAATTAGACACAAGAAATATTTATTTTATCTTCAAGAATTCTTTAGCTGTGACTAATCCCACCTTGATTCAGCTGCTTACAAATTAAACATGAAGACAAATGATTAGAACCACTCCAAAAATTAACAAAAAATCTGTAAGACTCTCATGTATTGATCCAAGATCCTAAATTCAATAGAAGTCAATGAGATCTGGCAGTGCCTGCTTCAAAATTCAAGCTAGGAGTCTGAAGTTATTTTTCTCCACGTTTATGGCATGACATGGTAAATTACGGACTACGTGGTATTCATGGCACTATACGGCATTTTCAGAAGTGACCCATTTTCAGTATAAATGTTGCATCCTCTCCAACTTAAAATTTGGGTAAATTGAGTGTAGGGAAGTAACCCCTTCACAGAGAACCAGCTCATGTGCTGTTCTCAGTCTGATCCAATATCCTCCAAAGTCAGGAGAAATGGAGCGGCATGTCGTGCCCAAAGTGTGGCACATGCCCTTGTGCTTACCGAGCGTTTTACTTCTGCAAGATACTGGGTATATCACCTTCCTTTCCCACCCTTCCCTGTGATGACTTTTCTTCTCTGTTCTTAAACAGAGAAGAAATTCTTCTTGAGTCTCACCACAGATACAGCCGTACATGGAGCAGCTGGTGTACAAATGTCACACGTGTGTATGTTCAAGCACAGAAGTTCGCCAACCATCTGTCCGTCTGCGTTCCCTCATAGTCTCTGTTTTTGTACACATACACACATACATATATATATGTATATATATATATTCACCACTGACATAGAACTACTTTTGGGTCCAGATGGGGATACAGATATGCTTGCAGATGAACATGGATAAAGTGCTACACGCTGACTATAGCACTATCACACATGCCTATGAAAAGTCACTCTGTCTATCAGAGTGGACTCACTGTTGAAAAGCAAATTTCCACCCAAGTTTAGCTGCATTGTAGCCAAGCAGAAGGACTGACATTATAAAATGTATGATATTTAAGGAATTTACTTCAATAAGACTACTGTGTGTGTAGAATTATTCACATGTGGAAATGTTTGCAGCTTTGGGCCCCAAACCACTTCAAATTTTTCATGCCACATCCTCTTTTAACACAGTTCACCTTTCTTGAAGTATGAGACAAATCAAAAAGGCACTTACAACATATTTTTGTAGATTTTTTTTTACAGGTTTAACTCTTAAAAATCCCCTCAATTTTTTTTGGCTCATAAACTGTGAAGTCCTCTTTTATTTGCAACCTCCAACAGTGATTGTGTTCTCTTTCCAGAAAGCCCGTTGCTTTCCCTATTTCTGTTTTGGGATTTTTCTGGCATCTGCAGACACAGGCTTAATCATTGTGATGCATCCATTTCCCTCTCATAACAACTAATATGCATTAGCTTTAAATAAGCATTTGTAATTTCTTGTAGAATTATGCATTATTTGCTAGACTGGATGCATAGAAATATATATGCATATATATATATGTAAAAATATTGAAAATAAATCAGTGTATATTTCAAAACATAACTACGAATGAATAATGAATCTATACATCCGTGTACAAAAATATGACTTCCATAAGTACATGTATGTTTGTATGTCTATATACATATATAGACATGTACATATACATACACTGATATTCATTTGCAGAAGACTGCTACAGATTGCTATACAAAACAGATGCTTATTCAGTGTGAGATATCTTACCGTCATTTGTAAACCTGCATACATATTTTGCATCAAAGAATGGATGCATTTTTGAAATGACCATAGTCTTTAAATTGCTTTATTTCTACATATGGGTATGTATGTGTATTTGCATACACATGAGCAGAAATGACTGTTGTGCTAAATCTGGATTTGCAATACCGTAAGTATATAACTGATAGATGTCTTACATATACACATAAATTACATAGTCACACATCGTAAACAATTACATTTCTACTGTGTATGCAGCTGTTAATTTTTTTAGGCACATCTTTAGGATATGTTACAATGATTTGTTTTTAAGGAGATGCATGGGTTTATATTAAACCCCGCAGAAGTGTAACTTGGTAAAATGTTAAAACTAACAACCTGGCAATTCCACATACACACTTGTGTTTACTGGCAAAAGGGCTCCCTCTCTTTCAGAGCCTGTGTTGAGCCCGCTGCAGTGGAGAGGTCTGACTGCAGGCTGGGATAGGACTGCACTCCTCTCCCTTGTTCACACAGTATCTGATCTTGACTCTGTCCCTTAAACGCTACCAAGTAATCAATATAAACAGTACAGCTAATATATGAACAATGCAGGTGATGTAACATCCTCCCCGATGTTAAAAAGTCTTAAAAAAATTGTCCTACCATTTCTCCACTGCCCTCCACAGATCCCTCGCAAGATCTCCAAGGTTACTTTCAGAGGTCTATTCAGATTGAACTTTGCTCTGGTTTTATAAAATGCCTACCACAACGTAAGGAGACTCTCAAGCCCAGATCTTCTCCCCCTTACCTCAGGGTGAGGAGAAGGAGGTTCTCCATATTCATTAAGTTATGTATTTGCATAAGTTTGATTTCAGTGGGAGGTAAAGGTGGAGGAGGAAAATATTAGTTAGAACAGAATTATTCAATGTTTTATGGAAGATTATTTTTGCATATTTTGTGATAAGAATAAAATATGTTGAATGTACAGGTGTTTTGAGCAGCAAATAATGACGCTTCTGTTGATCAAACAATTCGGAATAATGACTTCTTGCAAAATATATTGATTTTTTTTTCTTTGGGAAGAAAGCATATTTACTGCCTGTCACCAGTGTTGCTGTGATGAATGTTAAACTTCTCGAGTTAATGAGCAAAGCTAGTAAAGTAAGCAACAATAATTTAGTTGGTTATTTATGTTATTACACTGAGAAACTGGCTGACAATTTTAACTTTCTCCCTTAGAACTGCCAGCAACAAGAAGTTTTTTCTTGTCTCTGTATATATTAGACTGTTTAAAATCATAGTCTAGATTTCAGCCAGAGGGAAACTGCCATCTTTTTAAGTTCATTCTTAAATTTTGTATGCGCATGCATGTATATTAAAATGTTAAAAATTTCAAGGGCTTGTTTGGAAATAACTCCAATCACTTTGCAAGTAGAAGGTGCAATACAAAACATAAAATTATCATAACTTTTCCTTCATTTGTTGATTTAAGGTCTTTATCTTTTAATTTGTTTATAAACTAAAAAAGGAGTTGTCTACCCCACAACTCAGTATTCATGCACTGTACCCAGCACAAGGATAAAATAAGAGTTTTATGTATTTACAGGACAGGTAGGAAAATACTTTTACTCACTATGTAGCCTCCTTAGACCCCTTAATTGCAGTAAATTAAATTAAACACAAGAAATGGGCATGACTACTTGCCTACATCAAATTGCCTGCATCCTATGCATAGTTATGATTAAAGCCCGATTTCAAATGAACACGCTGTCAAGATTTCTTTTTTTTTTCTGAAATTAGCATAAGTTATACCCGGTAGTTCAGATTTATATCTTACACCAACCATATGCCAGAGCAGAATATATCTTTCAGGCACTATTTTCCTTTACTTTTCTCCGATTCCGGTATAACCTTAATCTCTTGTCACTTTTATACAAAACATACAATACTGCAGACATCACTGGGTCATATGGAATAAGTTAAGAGGAGAAAAGCCTCTACTCTTTACGACCAAAAGTAATATATAAATCCTTCTGACTCATTCTTCAGTTCAGTATTTTGAGAAGCCATTTCAGATACTTAAAGCTGACATCTATTTGGCTTTCAGTTAGTTTAAAGATCATGCAAATCCCCACACCACAGTAAATCTTAATGCAGAATTTCTGGGGTTTAGTGAGAAGCATAGAAAGTTTTCTATGATAGTCTTGATTTTTACATATTTTGCATGAAAATTATCACACATATGAAAAGAGAGATATTTTAGGAGAGCTATGTTTGAACATTATGAGAACATTCCCCATGCTTTATTTTTGAATCCTGGTGGATTTGATTCAAACTCAGAGATATTTTACCCAATGGCTTTTCATCCAGAATTAAAACTCCACTGAAAGATACATGAATTTAAAAAGCTGCATTTAAATCGATGGAAACAAAAGAAATTACATGAGAGGCTTTTAAGACAGATGTTTTGTAACATATTTTTGTAATGAGAAAAACACAAGCACGCAGATGAGAGGAAGTTAATAGATAACTCAGTATGTCATTAATTCAATAACTTTGAACTCTAAAGACTTTACCGTTTTTTAACCACAGTCATTTAATGAAAAAAAAAGGAAGCTGCAAACCTTGTGTCCACTTGCATATGCCTATCAACAAAAGCGAAGAATTGTTTTCTTGCAAGTGAGAGGTTTCATATTCTTTCTATGACTGTGTGCCCAGGAGACGACCAAAACAGACTCCCTAACTACGTAGGGGTCTTGGTCTCACACTTTTAGATTGGGAGAGCCAGTCTTACCTGTAGTTTAACATAAACCAGGATAACCTTCAAAAGAGACTCACTGTCACTCATGAGGAACAGAGATATCACCAGATGGTACAACAACCTCAAACTGAGCGAGCATCAGTTATTGAGACCTGGTACTCCGTGCTCGTGCTTGTGTGTGACAAGTGGCATCGTGCACGGTATGTAACCACAGCCCTTCGTGCCGGCTTCTGCTAGGAGAGGTGTTCGTTCCCTTTCTGGCACATGCTGGGTCTTTCCTATGTGATAGGTCACCACGTCCCCCCGTCGGGGAAACCCCAAACCATAGCAGAATTCACGTGTGGTTTCCAGCAGGCTCGTACATTTCGACAGGTAAAGACAAGCATGCCAAGTTCAGCCCCACCCTCATCCCTTAGGAATTTACACTTCTCCTTGGCTCTGTAACCAAAGACTGAACGCGATTCCTTGAGCAAAAGAAATAACAGCGACAAGCAATTGTACAGGGTGGGAAAGATCAAAGAATCTGCAACAAACGCAGGGCACAGTCACGAGCAGGGCTAAGCACAAGCAAATGCTCCTGTACCCACCCTGCGAGGTACAGTAAGTGTTCAGATCATGTTTCCAGCTATCTCCCAGCTGCCCTGCCAGCAGTGACAGCAATCCTCTGGCACAGCCTCCAGGAGAACGTGGCCTGCTGGGACTATTGCTCCCTGCTACTTTGGCAGCTGCTCATTTTAGACCCGACACACCAAAGTTTTGTACCCATGACTTCCAGTGCTTACGCTCACTGCTGCGTTACAGAGGTTTTGCTGGCTCCAAATGTCTCCCCTTCCACTGTAGACCGATGCTTTTGGTGGATTAGGAAGGTTTTTCAGTTCTTCACTGACATAAGAATTGAAGCACAACTAAATTCTGCTCAGCGCATATGAAACTGCATTTGGTTTTGTGGAGAAGAGCTAATGGCAGGCTACAGCCCACAGATTTTGTTGTTACATTGCTTTCTTGTATTGTTGAATTCTGTCCAGTATTTTAAAGCTGTAATGCTTTAATAGTGGGCTTGAGACAGCTGCAGCCAACTTCCTTTCTTAATTACTATACTGGGGTTATCCCATTTTTCAGCTGTAAGCTGTGCTCATAGCATGGAAACCTTTGAAAACTGCTGATTTAATAAAACCACACACTGCTGGCCAAAAAGTGACAACCTAATTTGGAAATTATGTTAAGCTGTGTAGCATGATGCCTGAAATGTCTCATTAAGACTTTGAAAAAGGCAAGTTACTTCTTTTATTTCTTTTCAAACCACAATCAAAAGCATTATAAAAAAATATGCAATTTTTCATTGTACGGTCAATGCCAAATCGAATTAATCACTTGAACAGTGCATTCAGTAATGTTCAACTGTTTCTTAATGAAAACTATAGAATCACAGCACCAACATTTTATAAAGAAAATGGGGGGGGTGTTTGCTTTAGAGAGAAGAGGTATTTTTCATGGAAAATCCTTTCCATTTAAAGCTCCTAACTCAGCTGCTGTTACGCACCTAGAGCAGCACAGCAAAAGCAAGAAGAGAAACAGCAGAATTTCATCTCCCTGCCTGGGTGTCTTCCCGGCTGGTTATCAGAAAGTGTCACCGAGAGAAAAGCTCCTCGGGAGCTTCCACTGATGCAGCCCCGCTGCTCTACAAGATGGGCCAGAGGCGAAGCCTGCGAGGCTGCCACCACAATTTCTGCTCATTTCCTGTGTGCTCTCGGTATATTACAAAGTGTCTGCTTATGTCTTTAAGGATTTATATGGCTCACCCCTCGCTGTACAAGAGACTGTCTCCCTGATATCACTGGCACTGGCAGCTGTTACCAGCTGATGTGATTTTTGCATCAGTGTCTCGGTTGCTGGCTTTATGCAGCAGGGAGAGTGCTTTCATTTCATCCCCAAATTCACACTCCCAATGCAGCAGCTGAGCCAGAATCTGTTAAACTTCTACATATAAACATTTTCTTGAGAAAGCTGGTCACCAGGCTGGAAAAGCATTTTTGGTAACTTTCTGGAAGTATAGCTCCAACTTCATGGTTTTACGGTGCTGCATGGAGGTACAGGGGCTGTCTTCCGATATCAGCAATCACGTGAGGCCTGATGCTCTTCCGCCATGAGGCCATCTCACTCTGCTTTGGCATGGTAAAATTCCCTTAAGATAGGACTAAATGACAGTAATTTACAGACACTTTGCCCTACTGATGGACTATGAACTTGTGCCTTGCTATACATGAGAATCAAGTCCATTTTTTAAATTTTAATTCTTTGCTCTGGAAATTAGATAGCAAGTACAGATTACTTATAAACACGTAGATTCTCTGTGAATACAAAACTACTATTTTTCCTGGTTTGTAGCATCTAATCTAATGAATATAAAGCTTGATATTATGCCTCACCAAGGTCTAGCCTCTCAACGTAGCAGGAAGAAAGTGCACATGGGGCTTTTCTACCCTGCGGTTGCTGCCCAAGTCTCAAACACGGTATTCACATCAAGTCTGTACACGCTTTCTCTGGTAAATTGGACATGTGCTATACATCTTCAGAGCTGTCTTTGAAAAATGAGTTTAAAGCCCTTTCTAAATTCAAGTGAGTATACACGTATGGTCTTTTTTACTGGAACATTTGTAAACATCCACTGATTCTAAATGGTGGGGTTCGGAAATGTGAAATACAAAACAGCACAATGCAATGCACAATCCCACCTTCCTCTGACAGCAGCAGCAGACGGGCATGTACTGACACCAAAAAAATGCTGACAGATCTGCTTGCTAACAGCTATCTAATCTCATTCATCCTACCTTTTTCCTCTGCAAGTATTTTCTTCAGGATAAATCCCGTGTTAAAGCTGGCCTCCTCCAGATGCCACAGTCCCACTCCTGCCCCATCCACAGGTGGAAACACGGCTGAAAGAAGTTAGAAAATCTTAAAGCCACATTCAGATTTTTTGTGGGGACCTGTGTTAGAGGGATGGTTCCGGCCTCTGTGCGCTTCCTCCTCATTCACCTTTTAGATTAACTGCCTCTCATTGGCAGTGTGACAAGACCATCCCACCGCTGCTAGAGCATCATAAGATGCAGGGTTTGTAAGCAGAATCTGGAAATGGGTGTGCACAGATGTACACACACGCGCACACACACACATGTACTGCTCTCTAAGGGAATCCCACACCATGAACATCCCCACAACCAGCCACAGTTGGCTCAGAAAGCAGAGGAGAAGAAGCTGTGGGGGTGAGATGAAAGCAAAGAGTTACGGCCGCGGCCATTTAGACAGCAAAACTTCCATCTCAGAAGGTGGTAGAGGCGCTTGTTAGACCCAGTGGGGCCAAGCAGCCGCTGGAACCAGAGCCGGTGACAGATATGTTGGCAAATTAAAAATACTTTGAATCTCACTTCCTAAGAACTTCACAGTCCTAAGAACGTAAATTTCACCTTTCTCAAATTCTCACAATAAAATCTTCACCTAAATTTGCTTGGGAACATTTAAGATGAAGCAGAACAGTTTTCTCATAACGATGATGTACTTCACAAATGGGGAAGAAAGCCATCCTTTGAGGTGTTGCAGGTTTACACATGCCCATCTCTCCCGGGTTCATAGTTCATACAACAGCAACAGAGATCAGAATCAAGCCCACCATTTTTAGAGTAATTCCCATTTTGTCTCTTTTTTCTTACATCAGTTAACATGGAAAATACTGCCATGGCACAGCCCATCACTCCCCTCTTTCTACTTTTATACAAGGCCTTTTTACGCTGAAGTGGAAACAAATTCTGGAACAAATGAAAATCCAGAAGAGACACGACCTGGGGCAGGATTAGACCACTTTGTAACAGGATATCACGATACTGAGTATTTAACAGATGGTATTAAAAGTAGAACGTATTATGTGAATCAATTTCACAAACTTATTAATAAAAGTAAAACTAAAGATACTAAATTTGATTCAGAATATCAATTCACATTAAGACATCTCAAAAACAAAAAAGAAAACGCAAAGAACTCACCAGACGCAGGAAGCTGAAAGCGGCTGTTGGAAATAAACGTTACGGAAGTCAACTATTCTAGACGAGACAGGGGAAGAAAAATAGAAGAGTGGTGTTCTGTGATCTTGGCGTTTTCAGATGGACTTCTATTTTAGCAGATCAGAACAATTATATTATTGAAAGAAAAAAAAACACCAAACCTCAAGAGGTAACCAAAGAGCACTGCACATACAGGCCAAATTAGTCCTGGCAACTGGGTCTCACTCATCCGGAGGCAGCAGTGACAGCAGACCCAGATGTAGTGTGACGAGAAATTGCGGAGTGGTTTAGGGTAAGTCAGCTTCCTGGTGAGAGCTCCTCAGCTCTGCCTGTGTGGGTTTTGTTGTGGGTTGGTATATGAGTGTATATGTCTTTCTCTCTTTGGTGACTATGAGAGCAGATGTAAAAACCTTGAAGATGGGGGAGGGGGAAGCCAAAACCTCCAGGCTGTAGAAAGCTTTCTCTGTGCACTCTGCTGCTCCTACAGCCGCCTCCTCTCTGCTACAGTGGTGAATGGCATAGCGCAGCCCAGCAGCTCCTGTACCTGCTAGGAGAAAAGGAGCAGATCGATAACTGCCCACCAGTGCTCTGTGCGATTCACGCTTCAGTAGCACCAATGAGACTTGGGATATTTTTATGCAAGCTGGAATATGGCCCTGCCTTTAAAAAAAAGGAGAGTATATATGATTAGTTGACCTTGTGCAAAACCCAAGACAGGTAGTTCTGGGCTGATTCAACATTGTTTTACAGGGATTTGTCATAATTCAGGGAGAATTCCCTCGTAGCACTGGTTAGGATTAACCAGAATCATTTTACTAGCATACATGTCCTCTTCTGCCAGCACAAGGAGGCTGAGCAGGAGGAGGGACCACAGGCGTGGAGACTCACACCTTTCCCAGTATAGACAACTTGAGCCGGCCAGGCTCTCATCACTTCCAGCTTTCCTACACCAACACTGAAAGCAAAGCTCTCATGAGAGTTTCAGAATTTCAAGTGCCAGGTCTATGGTCAATACTTCAGGTTTTGTGAGCATGAGAGGCGGTCCGCTTTGGCAATCAGACCACAGGGAGGGCATTCCTGTCCCCTAATCCTGAAGCAGCCCAAGAGCCCTGGCACGGCAGGGGAGCTGGCCCAGAGCTGAACGTGAGGAGCCCCGATGACCCGCGCAGTGGGCTGGCTGCCCCTCAGTCAGAGGCATGAGCAGTGGGTTTCCCAGCAGCCTCAAAACTGGCCCCGGAGACAGAGAAATGAGACCAAAGTGTTTTTGAGAAAATATTTCAGGCTCATTGAAGCCATTTCTGACCATCTGTAGCCACGAAGCCGTAGGAAAAGGCTGCCTAATCCAGATCTAAAGCCACGTGTTTTGTGTTCTTTGCAGGATGGGAACTCTCTGAAGACAGCTAACAAATTTGTCCACATTAACATTATGACAGTACCATGCATTCCAAGATAAAGTCGTACCGCTTCCAAGAATGATTAAAAAACAACAGAATAAATCACCAGATAAAGCAAAAAGGAAACAAAAAGATAATTTATGTGTAGATGAAAGGTAGTTTGTGCCAAAAATATAAATAGCTGCTGGAAGAATATAACCTGTGTAAACATGCTGTAAACCTGCCGATATGAAGCTTGCAGAACAGTGCTGTACGGTTAGGCCTGGGAGTCAATTTGTTTCTTTTCTGTATGAAATAAAATTAATTCAGTTAATTATCAACAGGGATGAAGGTAAGGAAGGGTAGCTCACAGAAGGCATTTTTGGAATACTATGTTCTTAAAAACTTCAATCTTCCATTTAGTTTGAGACAAGACATTGGATAAGGGGCTTCAGTGCATTATCAGTTTATGTGAGAACTTGTGTTACTTAGTTTTCACATTAAACACCTATTCTGTTTTTAACCAGGTTTGGGTTTCCCAATACCGGTGCATGCAATCAGGCAATAAGTTTCCATTGCGATTGTGATAAAGAAAATCAGACACCCAAACATTCTGAAATGTTTCCACCAGAACTCTGCAGCTTGTCAGAAGTAGAGAAATAAATACCATTCACAAATTATATTGATATAAATGTCTTTGGTGATCATCACCCATTTTAGGTCTGCTACAGATAGCAGCTGCTTAAAAATGCAACTACTCTTTTCTGCTTTGCGTTACAGACTAATCCAGATGTGAGGCCATCTGGCTAAGCTGTTTGCATTTTGGATAAAGAGTGCATCCATCTGTAAAATACTTCATAAACAACTTTTGAATCGAGTGAGCTCAACGAACAACCAAGACTGTAGCATAAGAAATGCGTTCTAACATGTCTTGATTTCCACCCTTTTCCATCGACTGTGCTTCCTGGAGCATCTTGACCCAATAACTTGCTAAAAATAGTTGAATGTCAGGTTTATTTTTGTTTCTTCCATTCTTTTGGGGCTTCGTGAATGAAAATTTGAGACCTTGCTTAGGGATGCACGTGCTTCATGCACTTGCTCCATGATTTCACTTCCTAGGGACCTGGAACTCCATGAAGAGACCCTCAGTTCCACACTCTCTGCTCAGCACGTAGGCAATTCGAAAGTTAGGTGTAATATTGCAGCCTGACATGTTTCTCTTGATCCTTGCATTTTTTTCTTGTCTTTCGTACTGCAGTTTTTCTGCTTCTTTTCACCCCTTCATGCTGTGCAACGAAGGGGAACATCTGCCTGTGCGAGGATTCTGTTAATACATTCAAAAATATGTTGCTTCTCCTTTTTTTTAAACTCAGTATGAGTCATTATCTGGGACTTTCAGAAACAAACACTTTGTTGTGGAAAATGTTTATGGGGGTGCAATGGAGGGTTGTAAATTATTTTTGCATTAAATAGTAAGTTGACAGCAAAAATTAAAATCTTAAATCTCAAGTAAATGAGAGTTTATGACCAATTATGTAAAATAACATTTTCCAGGGTTTTGTCATGTAAAGACATGGGCCAGTTTACAATAAAAGGACACATTTGTCTCTTAATCCACTGATTTCTCTCTCACTTGGAGAAACCAGCAGCCTGCTGACGTTAGGAAGGGGTTTAAGATCAAGGTAGGAAGCTATTCCTGTCCCCCCGGCCTGATTTCCTTTTTGTTCTCAGATTTGCTCAGCTCCGATTTTGGTCTGCCTCCAATAGTCTGGTATGTGCAATGCTCAGGAAGTAAACAATGACACTCTTGATACCCATTGTATTTAGCCCTTCAAGCCTTTCTTCTGTCCTAGATGATCATTATATTACACAAAATAAAGCTAATTGTTGCTTATGTCTAGGCACTGCACCAGAGATACAAACAACACACAAGAAGTGTGCTTATTTGGTTAAAAAACAGCCTAACTTTTTTTTTGTTAACGTTTTCAAAGGGAGGGAAGAAAAATGTATGTGGTCAAGATGCCAGCTGTGTGTTGGGAAAACTGGGATGTGGCTATTTGCTTTCCATTGGGTTCCTGGGCAGTACAAGGGAAATCAGGTAGGCTGCCCAGACCCATCTCAACCTAGGGGTGAAAGCACTCCCTTCTCAGGAACAGATACCTCAGAGAAAGGGGGGCTTCCTCGCAGCATGGCCGAGAGCATTGCCAAAGTCTCTAAAGCAGACCGGGCACAGCTTTTTCTAAAGCGTTACTCATTGTCAGAGAAATAAATCTGAAAGGGGAAATGAAAATGCAGTTTCACAAGCAGTTCCTACATGAATTTTGGTGAAATTCTCACACTATTAATTACTTTGCCTTGATGAATTTAGGCTCTGGCTCCTCAGCAAACTAACACAGTGGTTAGACACCCCTTGGATTTGATATTGCAGTGCCGCAAACTGAAGCACGTGGTGATAAAAGAGAATCCAAAACCTAGCATGAGGCAGGGTCCTGATGCATCATGTGGGGAGGACTAGAGGTCTTCAGAGAGTGAGTCAAAGCCCTCCAAGCATACTTGAGGCTGGAGTGTGTCTGACAGAGACGCCTAAACGCAGGAGCATGCCTGAAATGCCACCCCCTCCCCGTGGACCTTCCTGCCTCCCTCCTGACTTACAGAGCAAGTCAAAAAAATTCAACCTTCAACTCAGCTCAGGTCTTAAGCCCCTTCCCAAAGCATAGCCTCCTCCCTGAGCCATGCCAAAGGAGTCGACACAGCTCTGGCACAGAGACAGAGGTGGTGTGCTGCTAGCAGGGGGCCAGGGCCACAGCTGCAGGTCCCCACTGTTGCGGGCATGGGCTCCATGCCAGCTAGGTACCAACCTCCAGCTACCTTTCCCGCTGGCTGCCATTCTGCACCCGTCAGGCCCGTGCAAGGGCCATCAGGAGGCAGAAGGGCAGCACGGGGCAGCTGTAGCCTGGGCACTGCTGGCATCCCTAGCAGGTAGAGTTGGCCAAGGAGCGCCTCCATCTGCACTGCAAAAGCAGATCTGTCCCCCCTGTGACGTGGAAATGGAGCTGCCTTCAGTGACAGGCTTGCCCTGTGCTTCAGGTGGCCACAGAGCAGCCCTCCAGCTACCCCTGCTCGGGGGGATCGGCCCCGAGCCACCCAATTTCTGGGTGCAAACGGTGCTGAGATGGGCACAAGGCACTGAGTGACTCAGACCTGGGCACACCTGAGCAGAACAGATCTCTCGGGCCCAAAACAGAGAACCCTGAGATGTGCAAATGGTGATTAAACTTGGGTTTGGCACTAACATTTGGGTGTGGGCATCTACATTTTTCCAGCCTCTTTTCAAGACTGATATAGTTCTGTTCCATACATTAAACACATACACTTGTGCAGACAAGGCAGGCAGACATTTCCCCACTTTCTGATGCTACAGCCTTCTGCAGTCTTAACTACAGAACTACTCTTTACTACTTTTATGTGTTTTACTGCTGTGTACAGGTTACTGATTAGCTGTTTCTCTCGGATATTCCTCCTGAGATTAGGTTGTGAGACAAAACTAACATTTACAGACTTCTTTTTTCTTGGTATCTGATGAGCAGAAACCGGTGTGCTAACTTCCTAGCACAATTCCTCCCATGACGCCAGCGCGGAGCGGGTGGTCAGGACAATGTGTGGGGAGTGTTTTCCTCCAGGGCAATATGAAAACCTACTTCCCCTTTCTTGAAAGCGAAACATGTTTAGGAACTGCTCCGAGGGTTACTTAATTCCCCTGTCTCTCGTTCTTAGACAGGCTAGCATAAAAGCAGTCACACCACTGAAAACAAATTCAATCTTCTTCCCCCAAATCAGCTACTAATTCCCGAAATACCCATCCACCCTGCTGAGGGAACAAGTTTTCTTCTGCCTTTGCCCACTGTTGTTTTTCTGCTGGAGCTCTTAGGCAATATTTGCAGCCCGGAGGGGCACAGAGTGGCCGCACAGCCCCGGGTCTGGCAGGGAGAGGGCAAGAGTGGCCAGGTAGGCAGGTGGCCTGCGGCAGGGGGACAGATGGGGGCCAGGGCCACAGGGCAGGGAGAGGACGAGCCCTGGCAGGGGCCGGCGGGGCGGGCAGGCCCCGGGGGTCTGAGGGGCAGCCCTCTCCTGCCGGCAGACACTTCCACACGCATAGCATGCAAGGCCCACATCTGTTTCTGGAAATTGTCCAACTTTTGCAATTTTGTCTCTCCCCGGGGACATTCACACTTCCTTCGCCCATCTGGATTTAATGCAACAATGAATCCCAGTGGCTTTGCAGTGTTTTTTTTTCTGTGAAGTCGCACCCAACCCTAGGGTGCTAGGCCATGGTTGCGGGGCCGGGTCAGCTTCCCGCACTCATCCCCTGGCATTGCCCAAGGCTCAGAGCAGCTGAGGTGCTCCCCAGCGCTGCTGCCCCGGCCAAGAAAATGCTGATGGAGGCCAGAAGCACAGAGGAAACGCTGGTTCCTCCTTTCACCCTGCCGAGGAGAGTGAAGAGCGAAGCTCTGTCACGGCAGGGAAGTGCTGGGGGAAGCAGCTTTTCTCACCAGCCCTGCTGCGAGGTGGCTCCAAGCCAGGCCCCGGTGGCCAGCCAGCCCGCCCCGGGGACTCCCCCTTCCCTGCCTCCTCAGCAGCCCAGGAAACCGCAGCTGAGGGCAGCTCGGCTCCCAGGCCCGGAGGAAACCACCAGCAACGTGGACGCCGAGCATCCGCACCAAGCTGGACCGGGTGCTCCTCTCCCCCTTTGACCCAGGGGCTGCTCCTGCCCTGACCCCGCTCTGCTTGCACACCCCAGCACTGCCCTGTCTCCTTATTTCGTCAGTCTGTTCATGAGCCTTTCCAGGAAAAGAAATGCCAGCACAAACTAGGCCTCCTGCCCCAGCAAACTCGGAAGCCATTGGAGTTCCTCTTGGGAAAACCAGCAGGATGAAGGCAGCAGCTGTTTTCAGTTTGAATGTGCTTTTCCCACTTCCACCTGTTTTGAAGGAGGAGATGGGGACAGCCGTACTGTGCAGTGTCAGGCTCCCCTCTTCACCAGCAGTTTCTAGTGCATGAACATGGAGATGTCTCCCCAGAGGAAGGCTCAGACCAGGAGCCTGATGGAGGTGCCCTGAATTGCTCCCAAAGAGCTCTTTGGGGGAAGCACCCCTGCCTGCCCCTCCCGGGACGTCCTGTTCTCTCTGCAGCATATCACGATAGCCACCAAACATGGCTATCTTGGGAAATGCTGAAAAGCCAAAGCCCCCAGTCACCCGTGGCTTGCCTATATGGCACTGCAAGACAGTAAAAGGGGATAATCTGGAAAGGCAATAAGGACACACAGGTGAGGAAGACTACTTCTACCCTCACTTAGAGGTGGGAATCTGAAGCAAGGCCTTGGTGAGTTAGCCAACTCAGAGCAAATACCGTTATGTAGAGCTCCCAGCTCAACTTGACCGGACAACCATTCCTGCATTTACAGACCAAATTGACCAAATTTGTGGCATGGGCAGAGGATTTCCATTGGTTGCTCTCCTGTCCAGTGTGTACGAGCAGTCACAGACGTGTAAGAAGAAGAAGGGTCCTGTTTCTCAGGATAACACAAAAATAACAATGATCCATACTGTTGCTTACCAAGCTTATAGAAAGAGCAATTGTCATAGCAGCACTGCTACACTCTGTCCTACTGCCCAAAGAAAGTCGCAGCTATCACATCCTGATCACACAGAGGAAATGCATCAGCATTTAATATTTTTACTATTATATTAGTGCTACCCAAGTCATGTAAGATGTCTCCTGAGCCATATGAAAAAACATTCCCTACTCACAAGGACTACACAAATCTAGTTTTAGACCCAACACCATGACAGAGGGCACAAAACAGCTTAGGACAATAAGGAGGAAAGCAAGATGGTGGTTTTTATCCCGTGGTCCCCTTCAGTCCTTTCCGTTTCCGCAGCTTGAGTTAAAGATCACACAGCATGACAGCACAAGGGTGTCCGGCCACAGGGACCTCTGGTGGCACTGGGGATAGATATATGGCTGCCTTTTTCAAACCCTGAAGTGGCAGGGGTTGCCTAAATGTCCATTGTGGAATGGACGCCAAAAGCCCCATTTGTTCCCCAAACAGCTACCAAAACTGCAAGTCCTCCCCACCCCCAAAGTCTGCAACACAGTTTTTGTCTCAATCAAGACAAAGATCTGTAGCATTCTTAAAATATGAAAGCTACATAAATAAAGCTAAAAGAGAACCCCAAACCTGAACACGGTACAAAACAAGTCTCTCACAGGATGTTGAGCCCTATCTACTACACTTAATTCAGCAAGACCTCTGAATGGTGGATCCCAGCGATGGTCTGCTTTGAGACGCTGGTTTGGATACATCAGCACTGCTCTGCTGGAGCTGGAGGAAATGGGCTGCCCCAGCAGTAGTGCCCCATCCATGCATTGTACCTGTTATAGTTTGAAGAACCCACAACAATTTATTGTCATTTAGACAATTATTCTATCACCCGATGACCCCTCCCAGGAAGGGGAATCAGAAAAAACAAGGAAACCCAAGGGTTGAAATATAAACAGATTTAATAGAATAAGACTAAATAATTAGCATTAATAATACTAAAGAACCAGTACTGATCCTGATACCAGTATAAAATATACAAGGATTATACTCAGCCAATTGTATCAGTAGGAAGCTGTGCACTCCCAGCAGTGGACAGCAAATGTCGGACACTGTGAGCGCTATGGCTTCGGGAAGAAGAGAAGGTCTCAGGGGTCCGACACCGGGGCCAGAAGTTCTCAGGATGGCAGCCATCAAGGGAGAGAGAGAACTTTGCAGCAAACTTTCTAATTTATATTGAATGTGATGTTGACGGCATGAAATCATCCTGTTGGCCAGCTTGGGTCAAGTACCTGACTCCTTCTCTCTCTCCTCACTCGTTCTCGTCCTCACACCTGACTAACTCAAAAACAGAGTCCTTGAAACCCACAAACCATAGCTGGCTATCAAGTAAATATTTTCCCAAATTCAGACATTAGAGTCTTCTAAAAATGCAATTTTCCCTAGCATTAGAAGAGACCTTACGGAAAATTACTGAGAGAGAAATTAATCCTATGTTGCTCAAACCAGGACATTACCTTACTGCGTGGTCCTGCAGTGTCCCAGGGTCTCCCGGACACCTCTGCACTGCCCACCCACCTTAGTGGCACAACGCCTTTCCCTATCAGCTTTTGCAAGATCCTTCCTCGTGTTTGCCATCCTCTTAATTCACTGGCATGCCCCTACTCCATGCCACCATCCATCCTCTGGCATAAAGCCCCTCATGCTATAATAGGTCTTTCTTCTTCATCACAGCAGCCTCTTGGTACTGGTCTGGATCCAGTAGCCGGTCTTCCCCACCGCTCTTTCAGGACCTGTGCCTGCACCCGGCAACATACCCCCTCAGACATGGCCCATCCACGTGCTTCCACAGTTCCTTCTTCCCCACAAGATTCTTAAAGACTACAGGGTATCTCCATGCCCTGGTAGGTTCCCTCACCATCTGCCTGATGTATTTTCCATTGAGGTGGGGGAGAGAAAGGCTGCAGACCCGATTCAGCATCCCAAGGGCTCTCCAGCACTCATGGACACAGGCCAGATTGGCCCAGGGGGTGGTAAAGATTCCTGGATCCTCCGAAGCTCCTGTCATTTGGGACAAACACAGGCCCTGTTTATGGGAAAGGCTCTCTAAGCTAACCCTCAAAAGGCAGTTATCTCCCAGCTGCATGCCACGTAGAAGCCACTCAAGCTCTAGGAAAAAGGGAACTTTATCTCCTGACCTATCCCACAGAGTTAATGATGGCAACTAATGAGAAGCCACTGCTAGCCCAGCCAGGACCCCTGATGCAGAAAGTCAAGCAACATCAAGAGGGTCCTTCCCCATGAGGGTTTTTAAGAAGACTCGAGAAGACCACCACCAAGACCCACCGTGGCATAGGACTTCAACAAAGAGCACAATGTCTTTGTGTTGGTCTCTGAGTAGAGACAGACAGAAAGACATTGTCCAAGCATACAGGCAACTAACCTACAAAAAAACAACACAGAACACTCAAAGAAGAAACCCCAACGTTATCATCTTCAAATCTGAGTGCAAAAATGAACTTGTCTTGCCCATCTTTAGCACAAAGCAGCAAGTATATTTTGAAAACAAACTCTACCCCACCCATCTGTAAAGAAGAAAAAAAAAAGTCACCAAAACAATACTCTGAATACAGTATTCTCCCTCTGAGGAAGGAACGACCAGCACGTGATGTGTGATAACATCCTTTAGTGCACATAATACAGAGAAACAACAGCTCTGGTAAGGGCACAGTAAAAGCTGCTGCCACCATCGCTCTATGCCATTAGCAAGGGCACCACCTATTGTCAATCTACCCAATGCATTCCACCAGCAGACACAACATTTAATTATACTTCAATGATTTGGGCTGAAAATTTCTGTTTGCCTCAAGCAATATTTTTGTTTTACCACACTTCAATTTTCAGCCTTAAAA
Source organism: Ibidorhyncha struthersii (assembly GCA_013398815.1). Classification (NCBI taxonomy): domain Eukaryota; kingdom Metazoa; phylum Chordata; class Aves; order Charadriiformes; family Charadriidae; genus Ibidorhyncha; species Ibidorhyncha struthersii. The sequence continues at coordinate 449,231 of VZSZ01008379.1, forward strand.
TTCAAGTCATTTCCATAAGCAAGGACAGACTGAAATATTCCACTTCTCGCATTTAAATAGGGAGAAGGACTCAGAAATCCCCAGAGTGCCATCAAGGAGCAAATTCCCAGCTGCGATCAGAGAGGAGCTCAGAGCTGGCCCAGCACACAAAGAAGGGAACTGAAACAGAAGCTGGTTTATCAGGATGGACTATTTAACAAAGCATAGGAGTCAAACTGGGTCTCCACAAACTGTTGTCCTGCCTCCAGAGAGGAGGAAAGTCCAGTAGCAGTACCTCCACTTTAAAACATGACCATTTGAGAGACTAATTCCCCAAGCTGCACCTTGAGCCACACTGCCAGAGCTCCTTCAAGTAAGGAGCACACAACCGACCAGACATTCACCAAATCTGTGGTCTTGTAGCTGTGGCTCAGAATTAGCCTTATCGGATCTCAGCCAGCATCCGCCAAGCTTTCATGTGTTCCCAAAACCTTATTAGCTAGGGCTTTGGTGTGCAAATGCACAAAGCTGGCTTGTTTCGGCAGTCTATCCAAGCTACAACTCAATGAAGTCATAGGAATGACTGTGCAGGAGCTAGCTGGGGTCGAGTCCAGTTGCCCTCAACCTGAGCTAATAAAATAGGCTGGACTCCAGCCAGCACTTTGCTCTTAGCTGTCTTTCCACACTTCCAGGAACATGGAATACCCGCACTTGACCTGCACAGAGCAGGCTTGGGAAAAGCCAGGCTTACTAGCTCTGAATCCATGATGATGCAACGATTGTGCTTCCTCAGGCTCCGACTCCTCACTGCCCCTGACCTAAGGGCTCTTGCTAAATGAGGTCTATCCAGAACACTCCCCTACCCCAACCTCTCCTCTTCACAGTGATCATACCTGCCCCTCCCCTCAACATACACCACCGCCCTCACTCTCCCACAAAATAAGCTAGGTCTGAACAGCAGCTCTTCAGCTACTTCAGGCCAAAAAAAATCTGAAACCATGACCCTCATTTTCAGTAATGTGAGCATTCAGCTCCCACTCACAACGCTTAAAATCAGGCCCCAAATCTGTTCCTTTTTACGCCTGCAGATGGTTGCTTCATCTCCCTACAGATGGTATCCTGAAGTCAAGGCAAGTGGCTTTCATGCAGAACTCCAAGATTACTATTTGACAAAAGTTGATACAAGCTGAAATGTAGTCTTCCAAGGAAAGACAGAAGGCTACACTTGTGGCAAAAATCCTTTATTAAACTAGATTTTGTAAATTCCTTTTCACATTAGAAATTCTAAATGCAAATTACAAAACTGTGGTTCAGTAAAAAATGAAAGTTACAGTTAACAGCAAAATTACAACTTTATACAAATAAAAAATCATTTTTAATTTAAAAATAGACATTGATATCTTCCAACGTACTGGTCCTAACAGCTTTTACAACTGGTAGCTGCAATACTAGGTCTTTTCACATGCATATTCACATGTAGTCATTTAATCCTCTGCACATTTTATTTAGCTGAAATAGCATGTACAGTTGGGCTTTGGTTGGGTTTTGTGTGATTATTTTTTTAAGAGAACATGATACTTGGGAACTGTGGTAAGTCAATGAACTCTTCTTTGTTACAGTGTTCATACTCTATCCTCTCCTCAGCTCTGCGAAGAGGGCAGTATTATTCTGGAAATGTGAATTGCATTTGAAGACATAAGCATCAGTAATGTAAAGTCCATGTATAATTTCTCATATTACATTTATGACAATCCTTCTTTGCCATTCTCAACAATGAAATTTTTCTCTTGTCTACCCATCATATTTTGTGACAAGATTAAATATCAATTTGGTTATATTTCACCTTCTCAAGTAAAACCTTCTAGAATACATGTTCTGCCAAGCATGTAAAGATCTTACTTGACATTGTACATATTCACAACAGTCATGTTCCAGATGTTCCAAGTTATGACTAGAGCATCTAGACATCGTTTAAATGGCGATTCCCAAGTCACAATGTGTTTCCAACAGCCATAAAGGAATGCCAGTTAAACTTTGCCTGAAGTGTTCTTCAACAGGCCTATAAAAACATTAAGTTTAAATGAAATTGTACCACACACTATTAAAAGCAAAAGCCAAAGTCATTAAAATATTACGAAGGTATCTTGAAATATTTTTTTTAAAATCACTTTTGCCCTACTACTTTTACAATCAACTGAAATATATTTTTAAACACATTACTTAAGTGAACAACTTCCTTCTTTGCACTGCTGGGCCTTTTTTATTGTCTTTACTGTAAGATTACTCATCAGTGCTAGCACAAGCATTAAATTTTGTATTTTAAAAAAAAGATGATTTTCCTAAATTAAAAATTGGGATAAATGTTAAAATGTTTTGTTAAAAAGAAAGCAAAGTCACATATTAAAGGCTACCAGTCATCACAACCGCATGCTGTTGAAGAATAGAATAAAAAGTGGTATACAAAAATAGGTATTTTAACAGTTGCACATTATTTCAGAGTGCTGGTGGCAATACTAAGTGTTACTTTAATCAAAAGTATACAGTGATGTAGAATTTACAAGATACCCCAGGATTCTCACTGATGTAACTGCAAAAGACATCAGAAAAGATGGAAGTTCTAAAATGTAACCTACTTTGAAATACCATTTTGAAACAATTATATTTGATGTAGTTCATCCCACTATACACTATAAAAACAAAGAAATACAAGTAGTCCAGTGTTTTTTTTTCCTGGACAGTTTGGCAGGTAGCTGAAGGCATAGAGACCCTTACTAATAAAACTCTACTTTCTTTCTCTCTGTGCACTGCTCCATTCTGTACCCAGCTCAGCACAGCTTTTAAGCACATGCTTAAGCTCCTACAGAAGAAAAATGCTGAGCTCATCATATTTGCTCCGAGTTGCAACTGCAATGCCTCACCCCGAGCTGCTGAAGCTGATGGAGGCTCTGTCACTAACTTCAATAAAGGCAAGACCAGTTCTCCCCATGTTACAATTTTAAACCATTGTCTTGCATCAAAGTTCAGCCCGTAATCAAACAAGATATTTGGCAGATGATCAACCTATAACCAGCATAGAGTATATTCAGAGCAACTTAGTGAACCTCAACCCGAAGGGACAGTGGAGAGGAGAGAGAGAAATACTCCAAATTGCGCTTCAGCTATGTACTCCTCTGCTGACTTCGACAGACTAGAGAAAACAAACTCTCCTAGTAAAGGATGAAGCCGAGGTTTTGCCCTGAATGTTTTTTATGTGTTTATCCAAACAGAACTGAGAAATGAAAAAATAATACGGAGAGACACTGAAGTTCAGTGGGAACAGCTTCCTTTCTGAAGAGTCCTAGCCCTCTTCCAGAGACTGTTTATGCACTTTTTATTCTTTAATCTCTTTTGTCCCCTTGATCTTGCATTTTTAGCTTGCAGTGGTGATTTTGAGAGACTTGGGATGTGGCGAATTCAAGAACACCCCTGAGCACACTGGTCAGAGCATTTTCTGGGGAAGTGAGAATCAAGCACAAACATCATCCCCTTGCTAAACCAGAAGAAGGTAAAAGGCTGTGTAAACTCCAGGGTAAACTTGTCAACAACTAGATTATGATGAACAGATGGGCAAGACAATAACTTTTTCTGCTCATCTTTTGAACTGAAATCTAAGCTGTCTTTGTCCGTGTCGGGAATGGTGCGAACATGCTGAGTGAATCAGGCCACCTCCCAAAACAACCAGAAGTGTTGGCACTTCCCTGTTTACAAGCACATCACTGTAGGGCTTGAGCACCCAGCAGCACAACACGCAACACTTCTGAGCAGACACCGGGACCTTTACTGGGCAACTTAGCCACCTGGGCCAACCAACAGGGACCACACTTGAAAGAGCTGCCCCTCCATTCATTATAAACAGTAGCACTAAGGAAAACTTGTTCAGGAGCAGAAGGAAGTTCCGTGGTCCAAAAGAACGATCCTAGCTCTGCTGAGGCAATTCTAGCATCTGCAACCCTGGACAGCTGATAGTACGAACTATCAGATAGTACGAGTCCCAGTGCCTAAGTAACATCTCGGTCCATTTTAGGCACTGTCACAGAGGATGGAGCATGGGCTTCACCGCACAGGACATCGTGCGGTGGCAGAAACAGCTCTGCTAGTGCTGTTTGGGGAGCACAGATCTTTTGTATTTCACCCACTGGTTACCAGAGCAGCCCAGAGAGAAAGAAAAAGAGAAGGGACACAATTCAGATCAGCTCAGTACCCCCAAAAAGTATAAAACTTATTATGACAGTCTATCATTCCAGTAACAGTCCCTTTGATTAAATATTATTCAAGCTATTCTTCCACTTGAAATCACCAGGAAAAGATTATTCTATCTGTTGAAGCGTAACAAACTCATTTTTAAGTCTACCATACATTGCATTCACTGTGTATGTATTACAGTAAATATGGATATTCAGGAAACATCATGTCTTTCAGTTTGTCAGCAACTTATACAGACACATTTTCAAGTGAAACCTATTTCTGTGCACAGCTTTTCTCACAGAAGTTCCTTGCTTATTACTACCCATGCACGCAAATGGCAGAACTTGCACACACATATGGATTCACACACAAATTCTATGTGCATGTAGTTCTTGGGTAAAATTTACTGCAAAAGTGGTTTAAAATAAAAGAAAAACCTCTCCCGTTAATCCTTAACCTATTAATACTATCCCAAATACAGAACTCATACCTGTTCTGAAAAAGCCTTACAACAAAAATTTGTATGCCTTTCAAGAGGCAAAGATGTAAATAAAAGTAGCAATGCATTCTAGAAGATATTTCTACTTAAAAAGTGTTCTGATTGCTTACTGGAAACACTTGCCAAAGTACACATGTTTATATATAATTGGGGGGGGGAGGCTGCTGTTGTTTTGGGGTGGGTTTTTTTTGTTTTTGTTTGTTTGTTTGTTTTACACAGGTATTTCTAGATGCTGATGCAACACCGCCACCAACAGAATAACTTTTGTCCTCCCAGACTTTCCATTTAGGCAATTACTACTGTAGTATTAGCATTCACTTTGATGTTAAAAATACATTTTAAATGTCTCCTAGACAATCATATTTTCTACAAGGACATCACCAAATTTAATACAGACAGAATGAAGACACATCACTATTAGACACCTGTAAAGTGAAACAGTACTCACTTTGCTCCATGTAAAAAAGCCAAAAAGGAAGAAACACTTTTAATCCAGTAGATGTTGCAAAAAGTATGGGCATTTCCTGCAAAATTACAGTATTAGCTATGTGTAAGTAGAGATTGAACTACAGCATTGTATTTTTCACTTTAATAGATCACAGGAAGTCTGCAAAATCACCAAGCACACAGCTGGTCTTAACGCACAGTCCTTTATATACAACTTCCATCAATATCAGGAGAAGTTTAGAGTGCAACAAGGACAATAGAACTGGTCAACCCATCACAAAACAACCACTAAAAAAAGACTACTCCGACTTTTGTACAAACCTGGAGATATTTAGCACTCAGCTGTAACTGGATTTGAAATATCAGTAGTTGCTGTGTTCCCACCTCCACTGTGCTCTTCTGATGGGTTTAGCACAAAGTTCTGAATCACAAAGTAACTTTGTACAAGCTATTACATTTTAAAAGCACAGAATCCACAGCAATTAAAATGTGTGAGAGTCAAAAGACATAGACTGGGTAGAAGACAGTTATATTTAAAAAGTGTACCTTAATTTCCCTTTAAAACATCACATACTGCTCAGCAAAATTCTTAATATACATTTCTGAGACTTCAAATCCTGTATCTTCTTTTTGCAGGTTCAAAAAGGAATCCATTCCACACAAAGTTTCTTGGAAACATACCGACAAAACCATGTGCTGTAAATTGAGACCATTTCTAATAAAATATCATCCTTTAAAACAGATTACAAAATACTATTGCAGTTGTTCAAAAAGTTTTTAGCTGTAATCTGACACCTCAGTTTCTATATTCCTCTTCTCTTCTTGACAACCCTTCAATTCAGCATGACTTTCAGGCAGCCTGGTTTTATTTCTGTGAACCTGTGAAACAAGAAAAGATGAAGCTTCAACATGAAAGCTATGCGCAATGCCATCTCCTTCAGCCCTCATCAAACATATGGAAAGGCTCTCAGTCGAGTATGTGTGCATGTGAGAGTCAGGAAATCAGCATCATGTCCTCTGAACGTGACAGTGAAGAAGGATTTTACAGGGTCTGGAGAGGTGAAGAGCTGGAAACAGCAGGAACTAAGAGGAAGATTAAAAAAAAAAAAAAAAAAAAAAAAAAAAAAAAANGCTGCCCAATATTCTTGGTTATATTCATTCTGCTCCTCTTTTCCTGCTCCCCTTTCATTCCCTCTTCTTCCAAAAGAGATTTTCTCCCTTGTCTTCCGTAGAAAGTAAGAAGGAAATGGGAAGGGAAGTCTTTGCTATTTCTGAGTCCCACCTTCACAGTCACCTTCGTACACTCCTGTAAAGAAAAAGCAGCAAACACACTGATGCCAGCCCAGACTTGCTAAATTTCTGTCCCACATAAGAAGCTGAATGCTAAAGCAGGTATTGGAGACCTATAAAAAGCAGGATTAAAAACTTTCACAGTAAAGCTAGCAACCTTGAATGGAAATATGTAATTACATTATGTTAGATAAGGTTAATTCATAGTGTTTTCATTTATCTCAGAGGAAAGGATCTAGCATGTCATAGGTGCCCTGTATAAGATGGTTTTGTTGAATTTGATGGATTTACGAAACAGCAGACCTGCCTTAATCTGTTTAGTAGTTTAACAGTATTCTAAAACTAACTTCAATTTTCAGTTAGTTAAATGGGGGTTAAGAAAAAAAATGTATCAGTAACAAAAATCTAAACTCACCTGAAGTTGTGGCTTGTGAGGTATCTGATAGCTGCTGGTCTGATGCGAGCAACTCCTCCCTGACTATGGCTTCCTCTTCCCGTGATAACACAGAGATATGGTTTACCACCAGTCTGCTGGTACTCTGTAACAGCAGGGATTGTAACGGTTAAAAATTTCCCTCAGCAGAGACTTGGCATTCAGTATAACCTTTCCAACCATTCCTCTGAAAACGCTCACTAGTGATTTAGAACTTTGCTTTCCCATGCTGGCTATGTACCTTTCACATAAACGTAGCCATTTTTCCCCTCATATGAGAGATACTCTGAAAAAAACATAGACAAGCTTTTTAAATCTGGATTGTTTGCAGTATGCAAGTTGTGATCATCAAAAATTGTTTTAGTTTCATAGCACCTTTACTGTTTCTATCACTTAATCTTCACTTGGAATTTACATCCTGTGATGTAAATTAAAATTGCAAGATTAAAAGAAGTGGGTGTGATTTAGTTGATTTTTTAAGTGACACTTCTCTTTATTGTTTCACATTTTATCTTACGTTAATGTGAATAAAGAAATAACATTTTGTTGGATAAAGAAAGGAAGAAGGAGAAAAATATAAATCCACACAGTTTTTGACATTTAAGTCACACTTATTTGGACTAACTTCTGCTACGTTGGAGCACATGAATCAACAAATCAACACATCACATGAGCTTTATTAGGGCATCTAGCCCTGGTAACAAAAGAAATTGCTCTTCTAGCAGAGATCACAGCAACCTAAATTGATGAAGAGTTTGAAAAAGAGGAAAAATATAAGTTGTACTGGATTCTCACAACAAGCCAAGATTTGCCAGTTCAGTTCACGATCATCAGTTGACACGACATCTTTCCTCAACTACCTTCTCCCTCTCACTTAACTTTATTTGGGGTTCATATTAATTTACTATTAATTCTGCCAGCACTTAGTGCCTGGTATTGATCCCTTTCCCATGTATGCATACTGAGAACAACTTTTTTAGATTTAGGTGAATGGGCTGAACAGTGAGCCCCTACCATCATTCCTGTGCAGCTCAGGAAATTTAGCTCTAAAAAGCATTAGGTTACAGCTTAAAGTGTACAAACATCATTTTAGGAATAGCACAAGATAATGCGATTAAATTATCTCTGATGTATATTGAAAAAAAAAAAGGATTATCTAAGGCCCCACTGAACACTTTTGTTTCTACTGCGTGGACTAATTGTTTCAAAAAATTAGGTTTTCGCAGTGGTACCTTGCATAAGAAATATTTCTTATAAAAGCATTCCCAGTGTGCTTAAGGTAAGCTAATAATGCAGAAGACGTATCTTTTTACAGCAAGAACATTCATAAAGTACAGGAACACTCCACTGGGAGAAAAAACAATCCCTCAAGCAAAACTGCACAAAACGACATTTATAGAAGCAGCAGTATTCCGATCTCAAGAGATCCTGCTGACAAATCGATATGGAAGTTACTGAAAGACAGCTCAAATCACACACTTTCATGTAAAAGTTGAAGACAATATAATCATTGTGGTTAGAATTCCAACACAATGATTTTTCTTTAAAGATTAAAAAAGTAACATAGTTCTGACAAAGCTATACAAACATGACACAAACGTTTTCATTACCACCTCTGTTAAAAATGCCAGGAAGGATAGATCAAATCTTCAATTAAAAAAAAAAAAGTAAAGGATAAAACAGAAGGAAAATTGAGATGTACAAAGAAGCAGGGGGGACGGGGACGGGATGGGACAGGACAAGACAGAGAGCAAAAGGAATCATTGCCGTGTCAAACAAAAAGAAGTCCATGGGGGAACTTTGAAAATAAAAGAACAGAAAAGCTAGTTGGTTTTACATGTTATTACATTAGATTCATTCCCTCTGATATTGCCATATATTGTGATTTCTCAGTAGAAAATGAGGAGAATAACTTTTAGGTGGCAGGGACTGTTAGCTTATTCCTACCTTCACTTTTTTCCTGCAGCACTCTGGACAAGTGATTCACAGCTTCATCCACGTGGAGACCATGCAGATCCAACACATTCATAGGCAGCAAGGAAGTATTTACTTTCTCAAAGATTTGCACAGCAGCAGCATGGTTGGCTTCTTTCATCTTCTGCTCATGAAGACGACCCTTTATTCATAAGCACAGCAACTATTACACACTGAGACATAAATTAAATTCCACACTGGTCGTTGGGTACAAAATGACAGTACTGGCAGGGTGCTTTTAGCTCACAGTTTGAAGCAGTAAAATTTATAATCGCAACAGAACTTCTGGAAGAGACTCCGTGAGACCTACTCACAAGGAGGTTTCATGAAATCTGTTCTTAAGAAACTACTCAAAGCTGGCACAAAGAAGAAGTTACAACAAAAGCCTTACAAGAAAGAAAAAAAGCCAGAAAAGGCACAAAACCCTAAGGTCTTTACATAAGCTAAAAAGTTACTCTCCATGACAATTTTCAGATTTATTACCCTAACAATAGAATTTTACTTTCTGAAAGTATTTTGCAAAAATTGTAATGAAACAATGTCAGAGAAACTGCTCAACAGCCCATGAAAAACTTTGAGTGTTACAGCTGAGGTTAATTCTTCTGAACACATTCCCTAAAAATCAGGCAAGCCAAGGGCAAACGCTTACTTTTTTCTTTTTTTTTTTTTAATAGTTGCCTATTATCTCTCCTAATATTTTTGACACATCTTTTATGACTGACAGGCTCAATACAGTCTCTATTGGAAATAGGGTTATTCACATTACACAGTGAACAACTACCAACTATTTCCCATGAACCTCACAGTATTAATATCTGAGAAGCTGAAGCAACAAATTATGTCTTTGAAGATCTGTAGGCACTGTCTGAAAAGGAATGGAAGACTTAACTCCAGGTATTGGACTGACACAGGCTCAAGAGAACAGAAGTGATAGTCTGCCTTACACTTTCTTAAAATGGATCATCTGAAGTGCATTAGTGTCAGACCAGAGACACCAGCCCCATAACTCTCACTTGCAGAGGATTCCCAAGACAGGCTAAGGCCACCAAGCATAAAGTATTTTTCATGAATAAAGGTAGCTTATTTTGTTTTTTATTACCTAAAAGAAAATATGTAATAAATTTCCAGATTGTACTTGTCATTATGGCTAAGAACAAAAGTAAGATAGGACTTGAAATTATATTTCTATTTAAAATGATGCAGACCTTTGTTTAGAAACTTCCAAACTTCAAGAATATATAAACTAAGAACACAAAGAGTTAATTATAAAGGCTGAAAATCAATATTTCCTTCCTGCACAGTAACAATCTAAATATTTAGAGTGATAAATATACCAATTGCGTGAAAGCTTTAAGATAATAAGCAAATTCAAGTGATTCATTATTATGTTTTTGTTCTGTTATAATGCAATTCATAGTTTAGAATTAAATGTTTCTATAACGTGAATTCGTACTGAATTCTTATATGCTATTAGATCACGGAAAAGCTACAGCCTTTGAAGATATTTGTAACAGAACTTTTAAGAGTGGTCTGAATGAAGTGTGAATGGAAGGGTCTCATGTGAAGGCACCAAGAAACCAATGTACAGGAACAGTTACAAGAACAGTTGATAGTTATAATCAGGAATATGATCAACAGTAATGAACTGGTACATACCCAGAAATGTGCTTGAATCAAGACTGTGCTCCAAGGCCAGAGCACACAAGACTGATCAGCAGCAGATCTACACTCCATAACCAGATGGATGGCAAGAAGCATGCCATACCACACCATGTTTATCCCAACCCAAGACAGACTGTAGCCATAAAGACAGAATGAAGAAGCAAAGACAGGAGGCAGCAATCTTGCCCAAGATTTATGGAGGATGAAGCAAGCAAGATTATGAGGCAAAAGATCACATCTTAATACTTATCTGACTCGTAAAAAGTACAAAAGACATGTCTAAAATCAGTTCATCACCAATTAGGAGGAACCCAAGGGACATAAGGAGGATTCAAAAATTGATGTCTGCTGCAGTCCATGTCACACAAGTGAACCTGGCCAGACCACATGGACACAAATCTTGGTGCTTACAATTATCTGGCTATGAGAGTGGGATCTATGAGAAAACGAGCATGTGTGACTAAGCACTAAATGCCATCTTTCATGAGGTCTCACACTGAATTTGGTTACATTAGCTTCCCATACCAGCATCATTACTAGTGAAAAGGAGTTTACCTGTAAAGGGATTCTCAATATAACACCTACACAGGGAACAGCAATTGAGCAAATTTATCAACTCTAGTAGGCACAATGCTTTTCTTATCACTTCCAATTCAGTATTTAAGTACCTTTCTAAATTCAGGCAAAAAGCACAATATTTACATTTACCTGATGTGCATAAAATGCTGCCACAGGCTTCATACCCATGCGATAGGCCTCCCCGGCCTTTTTCAAACATTCCTGTCTCTTTTGCTGGTGACAAAAAGCTTCTGCTCTTAAATCATCGTATTGTGGATACTCATATTCTTGAAATATTTCACTCAAAGGATCGTCCTCTTCCTTACTTTTTTTTGCCTGTAGGAATTTGTAGTATTGAAGTATGCATTGCAGGGTGTTTTCATTAACATAGCTTTGGATATGTTTGTAATTAGTATTTTAAAAAAATAAAAATACCTTCTTCTCCCGGTTCTTTGCAGCACTGTAGGAAGAAACAATTTCATTTTGCTGAACACTTTCTTGAGCTATAACTGTTTTTACAGGATCTGCCTCCAGAACACAGTTCAGAAACTGTTCAGTTTGTTCTAAAGAGTAGCTGTAAAGGATAAGTATAATTTGTGACTTCACAAATACATTAATAGCTGCTACATTTATTAAAATGCATATTACAAACCTTGATATTGTTACACAAATAAATGGCAATAAAAATAAAGCACTGGAACAGAACTTTCCACCTTATTACAAAAAAGCTTGCAGACTCACTGTACTGCATTACTGACATCAACACACAAGCAGTCTTGATTGACTGAAACGTAATTGAGGGGCCCTTGAATACTAAAAGGACACTGAAATACTGAAGTAAATTGCATCCTACCTTAATCAAACAGACACTAGGTTTAGAAGTACACACTGCTTTTTGGGCTGGATAAGTTACTTCATCTTAAATCTTCTCTGGTCAGGGTTACATAGTACAAACTAGTTTAAAGCTAACTCAGTTTTCCAAAATTGTTATGCAAGAAAATACTTGTATTTCCAGTCAAGCTTTGTTATTAAATTTAACAAAACAGGAATAGGACCATCAGTTGCCATCAGATTTCTAATAATCCCTCACTCTTCTGTAGTCTTCTTGCTGTTCAGTAAGCAGACAAGAGGAAGACTGATCAAAAGTAAAGATAGATTTTGGGAAAGGCGACACTATGAAGAGAATTTAGAATATGAAAAACAAGGGATGGTGAAATGTTTGAGCTACAGAGACAGATGAAGGACGTATTTTAAACGTCCCACAAGGAAAGGTTTTGATAACAACCTAGACAAGCAGAAAGGCTGACAAGTAGGCATGCAAACTCATATGTAGAGACAGAGACATTCAATTGGCCAAGGATGAAAAAAGAAGTTTCTCTTGAAAAAAAGTTCAGTTCTCAGGAACTTGGATGTAAGAAGTAGCTACATACCCCAGAAATATAATGCAGAAAAGAGAAAGAGAATGTCAGCAGGAAGAGATGGAGAGATGGCTCATTCCTTCAGAGCTGCTGTAGTAACCAGGAAAGTACTCACAGCTAACAGCAGGTGATGGTAGTTTTCCTCTTGGGTGGATGTCATTTTATGTGAACCCACTATTACCACCCCAATTTCTCCCACTTGATTTAAGCCTCAGCTCTAAAGCAAATACACAGGTCCACTGACAGTCAGTCAGAGGTCAGTAGCCAGAGACATTCTTCTCCCAATGAGGAAAAACTGTCTACTCCCCAAAAACAGAAACAAGTCTACACATAGACTTTTTCTGCCCTTCTTGTTTTTCAGACAAGGTTGTTTTGCCTTTATTTAGATCTACAAAGAGTGTGCTGGTTTGGAAAAAGGCATTCTTTAGCAGTATCTTAACTCTAAACATTCAAGACAGTAACTGTGCACTTATAGAGTGTAACCGAGTACCATTTTTACAAAGAACTTTAAAGATTTCTTACTTGTTGTCCCTGAAGACATCCATTAAGAAATTTTGACTAATAGTTGGAAACATCTCAAAAAGTTGCTTCTCCTTTAGTTTAGCAGCACAGTCTTTTCTAGCCATAGAAGGAACACGATTCTACCCAGAAGACAAAGGAAAAATATTACAAGTTCTTGATTAGAATAAAATGAAGTAACAGCAGAGCCAATCCAACTTTACTGTTATTTGTTAAGATTTAAAAAAATATCTACTCAGTAGGTATGCACCCGCAGCAATGACAACACACTAATATCAGCCTGCCACACTGATTTGATGAGAATAAAGGAGGGACAGGTGAGTTGCATTATACACCACTATAGTACTCTGCAGTCATTTGAAGTGACTCAGCTGGAGCTCCCTCACAAGCTGGACAAAGCAAAATGAGGATATTTTAGAAGGAACTTAAGTTTGGGAATGCATTCCCTGCTAGTGTATCTAGTCCAATGCTAAGCTTGTGCAAAGTCTACCTCTCTACTTTATATTGAGGGCCTAGGGTTGAAACATCATTTTATTATTAAACAGCATAAACAATTTTGTTTTATGTGAAGCTGTACTGTAACAAATATTCATATGTTTTCCTCTCAGCATGACATCACAAATAATTACAGTCGAGAATAAACCAGACTGATCATTCCAAGACTCGGATTTAATTAAAAAAAACAAAAACAAAAACAACAACAACAACAAAAAAAAACACAAAACAAACCAAACCAAAAAAAGGTCAAAACAAAGCCAAGCTCCATGAACACAAACTGAAAATAAAGCTGTGGACATCACAGTTGTTATTACTGGTAAACCACATACATGCAGTTCAAAGAAAGCCATTCTTTCAAAGTACAGGCTAATCCATCCAACTTTCTATACCAGTAGAAACAAAGTTCCTCTTTTTAGGATAGCTACTTACGAAAGACAATTACAAATAAAAACGCCTGTTCCAAACAACTGCCGGGCAGTAGAGGGCAGCATTATGCACACGCCAACCAGACAGGGTATGCTAACTGTGTGGAAGGTACAGAATTGATAAAAGTCTTAAGAGTTACTGTTTTCTGATGAGAAGGTACAGAAACCTGTTTGAGATTAACCTCAGATACTTCTTTTAATGTCTCATCTGTTCGGAAGGTTATTATAATATTAAAATCAAATCAATCTATTTCTAAACAAACAAGACATGGAGCTAGTTAAAAACTTTTTTTGGTATTGCTTTCCCAATTAAAAAGTGTGTGAAATCAGACTGATCTTTGGGTTTACATGAACAATCAAAAAACAATTCAACCAAACACAAATGCTGACCTATTTAGTGAAATGCACCATGATTTGTTTGTGAAACAATCAAAATGTTACTTTTTAAAATGAGATTTATATTTTTCAAATAAACATTACAACAAGCAAACTCCTGTACCACAGTAATCAACAATACTAACTGCGTTTGTCTCACGAATTCAGGCTGTAATCAGCACCACAAAGATGAGTCACCAGGTAAGACACATTCTGCTTCATTAATAGCAACGAATTTAAACTGAATAGAAAACTGGTGGTATCCATACCAGGTCCTGTTTCTCCTGCATAGCTATTTCTTCAGAAATTATTTGTCGGAGAGAAACTTTCTGAATCTGAGCATTCCAGTGATCCATAAAAGGAAAAACATCTGATGTTGCTGGTTTTTTAGTCTGTACATCATTAGATGAGCCTGAAACCCAGCCCATTTTTTTCTTCTGTATTTTACCGTCTGCATTCTGAGATAACAGCATTTCTGAGTCATCTGTATCTATCTGTTGGATCACAGTAGGACCTTCAAAAGCAATAAAAATGAGGTGACAAATAAAACAATTATTAGCTTATTTATGCAAGCAAAGCCAAAATAATTAAGTTTTTCAACCTAGATGTTTGTGGTTTGTTAAAACAGTATTATTCATGCTAAAACAGAAAACAACACATTGTTTTCACCTTCCTCACTTCTATTTTCCAAGGACTGTCTGATCATTTTTATCTATTTTGTAAAACAAAAGCAAAACCATCAGAGTCTCTCACCAAATCTTCATCTGCCAAGACATACCTCACAGCTGTAAACTACCTTGCATATACTTAAGTGGGGAGGTTTGTTTGCTTTTATAAGAGAATTATTGACTCTTGTGTTTACATGTGCACCTGCCTTTTCTCTACAACTTAAGGACAGATGCTTAACAATCTGGTTTTACGCTTCCATGAGTTAATGCTAACAGCACTGTTCAGTCATTTGAGAGGAGAGTTTACACCCACACTGCAATCCAAGTCTTCACCCAGGTCCCATGCAAGAGTAGTGGGGTTCTGCTGTAGAGGGACATTTCTTCTGGGAGCTGAATGAAAACTAGATTGCCAGAAATTTTAACGCTTTTTGAACAAGGACATACATCTTCTTGCTAAAATCAATTCCTCTGACAACAACATGTTAATGTTGTATTCCTGATCTCCTTCCCTCACCTGCAGAAATCTTATTCCACTAGTAATTCTCTGGCCACACCTTTTCTTACCACAGAGATTACAGGAATCCTACCAACCAGCTGCCTGATCCAGCCAGAGCTTCTCTTTAAGATCTCTGAAGTACACAAAATGTAAGCTTTTTGCCTACATCTACCTGGGACTAGTGATCCTGCTTATAATGAACTTATTTTTCCTCTACACCTCCGTAAGAAAACGGTAAATAGAACCGAGGGCAATAAATAAAAGCTTAGCTTAATAAATGAATACATCATTTTTCAACAGACAGAATATTTGCAACCTTACTGAAGTTTCAAATAATTAAATATTTTTATCATAAGAATTAAGTATTTTTACAATTAAGAGGAATACAGAACATACCTTCTGCAGACAACTTACATGATTCATCTCTCTGACGCTTCTAAATAAAAATAGTAAAACCATGAATGTAAGCTACAAATTTTGCAGTGAAACTTTGCAAATGTTAGCTTCTAAGTAAACCAGCTTCAAAATAATGTCTCACATATTTCTCAAAGATCGGATATTTCAAAGGAAATATATTTAAGAATAATAATTACAAAGTGAAGTTTAAAAGATAGAACTATCTTTCCGAAAACACATCAAACTGGAGGAACATGCCCCACTGCTAAGATTTCATAACCTTAATTAAATAAACCAAACAAAAATTTTCCCAAAACGCGTTCTGAGTTTCATAAGGCTATGAACAGAGGTTAGAGGACTCTTCTCAATTAATGTACATGGAGATATTTTGTATACATAATTATTCATAAAAGAACTCTTACACATCAAAAAGCCAGTAATGATTTTCAGCCAGTGGAATTTTCGATCAATCTTGTAGTGAAATTTTGCATTATGATCCTTCTTTTTTAAGAATCTTGGTTTAATGATGAGGCACTCATGACATGCAGTTTCTTCATCCCTTGAATTGTCTTTCAGCAGCTCTGATGATTATGACATGCTGATACACACCACATATTTTACAAACTACTATTGCATTTTATCATTGTTCTTGCAAAGATACTTCTATTTTACACATTTGGACCAATATATAAGGAGACAAATGGTCTGACATATCAAAAACAAAAAATCTACTAACCAGAATAGATTCTTTCCATTTTTCATGAATCACTCTTGCCAAATTCAGATCAATGTGAACCACACAATCCTCAACAGTTAGTGATCCTTATGGAAGGAAGAAAATATATTCATTAAAGCATTCTATAAGAACTTATCTAAGCAATTAAAGTACAGTAGCCCAGACTTATTAATTTGAATTCTGGAGACTCTGCACAAACTGTCACGCCTGAAAAAAAGCTTCAGCAACTGCCAAGTTGAAAAAAAAAAGCATTCCACACAGAATTCATTATCTGGTGTTCAAAAACTCAAAGGGTAGGAAAAAACAAGTTAACATTAACTGTATCTTGTTGAAATATGACTACCTGAACAACTACATTTTTCCTCCTTTTTTTCCAGAACGTTCTAGAACTAACAGAAGAAAGCCACTGTTAATTTACAAGCAGAGTTTCATTTGTGAAACTGTGATTCCCCCTATTCCACAGGCAACTGCTTTTACGTAACACAACATACTCGCCACTGCCCAACAACAGTCACATCCTCCCTTTCCAACACACACTCAGAGAAGCAAACTCCAAGTATCCCCTCTAACTCTAAAGGAAATGGCAGGAATTATCATGGTGTCGTAATGATACATCTTTTCCCTAAAAGATCATTCTGATATTAGTTGTCACCCTTTCAAAAATAAAAGGGCAAGAAGTACATAAGTATCAAATAAAAAGGCAAGGCATGTTTCAGACACAACAAAACACCTTTCTGCTATCAAAACCAAACTTTTTTTTTTGAGGAGGTAGGCATGGAAAGCAAAGAGGCCAGCAATCAAACCCACCAATAAATCGGGTATCCTGAGTTTCACATCAATTAATCTTCAGCAGAAAAGAGAAGGGAAAAAAAAAAAAAAAGAAAACAAACAAACTATATATTCATCGTGTTTTCTTTTCTTCCTTTTTCTACCAGTCTTTAACTTTCGTGATGCATGTTCAGCTGCTTATGGCTTCCTTCATCATAATGTCTCAGCAAACTAGTCTGTTTTCATCTTTGAAGTATAGCCACACTTTATCTTCTCGCTAAACCATTCATCTTCTCCTTCCCCAGTTTTACTGGTGCCTAAAGCTTTCTTTTTTCTTTCTTTTTTCCTAACCAGTCACAATTTACATCTTTCTCATCATCTTAATATTCCTTCACAGTCTGAATATAGGCTCAAAGGCCTGTTGCTCAAAATGCAAATAAGCCAATATATTTTCTTACGCTTTTAAAGCATGCGCATATACAAAAAGACAAAGGCAGAAGGTAGCACTACTGCATTTGTGTTTCGCCACGCTTAGTTCAGTTCCATTTTTGGATTAACAAGAGCAAACAACAGTATTACAAAGAATTGTGTAAATCCGTTCCCTAAAAATCAAGTACGAAGCAAAAAAAGCACAAACAAAGAAAGAAAGGTTTTCTTACCCAAACTGATTTTTTTCATAAAAATATGGATATAATTATGCTCATACCTGACTCAATGCCAACAGGCCCAAATATTTCTTTCAGTTGGAGTGCCAGTTCAGGAGGTAATGTTAGTTCTAGGCAATCTATATTGAAGGCTGCACGTGATGCTGGTATAGGGTTTTGTATCTTGGCTTTAGTTTCATCCCCGCTTGGAGTTTCAATTTCTTCTTTACCACATATCTCCCTGGAACTCCCCTGGGTTTCTTTATCTGTCTCCAGTTCTTTATCGCTCCTAGGACCCATCAGAGGTGGATGATCCATTCCTAGTAACGAAATGGTCACTTTGGAATTCTCTGCATTGCTTTCTGAAGGGTTACTGTCACTTTTGTTACTTAGTTCAAATTTCAAATTGGTGGAAGTTGTGTTAGGACCATAAGGCAAAGCCATGGGCATGCATAAAACTGCATCAAGTTGTGAAACTGATGGCTTATTTGTAGTTTCTTCAACAGGACTCTCAGACTCTACCTCCTGCTTTCCTGAATCGGATTGCTCAACGATACCTGCTGCTGAGCTGACTGCGTCAATTCTAGGGGCTGCATCTCCAGAATTTTTCAGTTCCACCAAATCATTCAATGAGGTAGCAGTCAACAAGTCAGACACAGCAGCATCTGTCACAGTTGCCTTGGTAGCCCTACTTTCTGCAATGCTGAGTGATGAGTTGTTGTCTTCTGAAGGCTCAGAGATATCACTAGCCCCAATTATTTGCCATGTTTGTTCGCAGTCTTTGAGATTCTCACTATGGTTTGTACTTGCCTTGAAATCAAGGTCTGCAACAACTGGCTCAGCTTCTCTTACTTGAAAGCATTCAGTATCAACATCTTTGCATAACTTTTCATCAGAGTCTAACAGCAGACCTGTGGCCCAGTCTATGTCTTTGTTACATCTTTCATACAGATCTTTCAGAGCTTCAAAAGAAACAGACTCAAAGAGCTTACAGAGCATATTTAGCTTTTCAGACTCATCAATATTGATAAGTTCACTTTCTTCCACAAAAGTACTTTTATCATACATAACTCGATAGGGTATTTTTTCCTGAGAATCTGAGGCATTATCTACGTCTTTGGGTTTGAAGCCATCTAGTCTGCCATGCAATACTTTGGTAGTCTCAGGAAAAAGCATGTTCTTTTCCAATCTCCACAGGAGAGCAAAGTCCTGTGATTCAGTCTGTGAATGGCTACTTTTTTGTCTACGTGAGCATGTGTCGTATTTCTCTTCTGCTGTGTTAAGCACAGACAAGTGTTCCTCCTCTTTGGGATGGGGCAAATTATTGTTTGTAAAAGTGAGGGCTAATTTGTGATGTTTCCTCATTCTCTTATTTTGCTGGGGTTTTTTCTCACCTACTGTTTCACTAGCTACTGTTTCAGGTTCATGCATATGCAAACTCTTCGTATCCGGTTGCTCTGCAGTGTGCACAGGTGTCCCGCGAAGCACATCTACAGTCTCGAGAGCATTTCTATTAATGTCACCTTCAGTATTTCTGCCTTCATCGGCCTGATTTAGACTTGTCTTTCTCATTCTCCTTGACCTTTGTTGTCTCTGTTCTAACGAGCCTGAGACAGGCCAATGTCCTATCATTTGTAATTCCGGTGTAACTTTATCTGAACTGACAGAGGAACAGCTAGAGGCTAAATTTTCTTCCTCGTGTACTTTTTCAACACTACATGTCCCAGGCAGGCCCGCTTGCTCTTTACCTAACCCAGGATGCTGCTGACTGGGAGTTTTACCTTCCTTATCACTCTTCAGAGAAGATTTTTCTAGTCTTCTAGCTCTTTTGACTCTCTGTCCCATTGTTTGTTCTACAGGCCAGTCACCCAGAAAGTTCAGTAGTTCTGGTTTTCCTGATGTGTCAAAAGCTGAACTGTTTGGTTCTACTATGTTAATACTTTGCGTCGATTTTGGTTCTGTACATATCTCACCAGATTGTTCAACTTCAGTTCGAACTTTAATAATGTCATTATCACAGTGTTCCTCAATTTCCACTGTATGCAAGCACACAGTCTCTTCAGTCATGGTCACATCAAGCTTATCCATTTCTGTTTCAGTATTTTTTTCTATTTTTTCACTCTTTTCTTCTTTTTTCTCTAAGGGCAGTTCTTTTTCTACACAATCTGATAAATAAACATCCAAGTCATCTTGAACAGTGCTGCTCTCAGAATCGTGTTCCACTGAGTTATTTTTAATTTCTTTTTCCTCTTTCTGAAAGTGTTCAGGATCACAGTTACTTTCTAATGTTAGAGAAGTACTGGGAAAAGTTTTATCATCTTCAGCTAGTTCAAGAGGTTCCACATCAGAAGCAAAAAGTTTTTCTTCCCTTACATCAGAATGTGCCTCTCTCTTTCTGGAAGACAAATTGGAATGAAAGGTAAACCCAATTTCAAACCGTCTCTAAGCACTTATCCACATTTTAAATTTTGGCTTGGCTACTTAATATTTTCAAACTACAGACCAGAAACCACCTTTTAGAACGCTAATCATCCAGCTGGATAACCCCAGTGAGAGGAAAACAGATTTATGACAACTTAGCCCTAACCTCAACACTGCTTTATAAAAAAGAAGGAGCTAAAAATAGTGGTACTTTCCTTGTATCCCTTTTTTACTTCAGCATGGGGCTAAGAATACTTTCTCAGAATTCTATTTTCCCCCGTTCCCAGCTTTCAGTTATGTACTGAAAGCACTCTGCTGCCAGACATTTCCTCCAAACCTGGTAAACATGCTTTTATTTAATGACTGTTGCTCTCT
Source organism: Ibidorhyncha struthersii (assembly GCA_013398815.1). Classification (NCBI taxonomy): domain Eukaryota; kingdom Metazoa; phylum Chordata; class Aves; order Charadriiformes; family Charadriidae; genus Ibidorhyncha; species Ibidorhyncha struthersii. The sequence continues at coordinate 470,036 of VZSZ01008379.1, forward strand.
CCCGATAGCTCAATGCTGAAGTCTAGAAGTTAACTAGGAGAGGACGTGCCACTTTGTCACGCCATTTTTCACAATCAACTACATTCCATTAATTATCAGTGCCTGCTTAATTTCAAATACATTAAGCATGCAAAACGCAAATGAAATAACTACAATAAAATCTGAATTCCTATGCATTATTATAATGCGTATACAGCATTATTCAGATTAGCCACTACAAAATAGTCACGTATACAACCAATATAAATCTAGACAAGTCTAAATTAAATACACTCAAGAGTACTCATTACTACTGCACGAAGAATCCACCTCCTAACACAAAGACATCATCTAATACCAACACACAGAAATACTAGTTTGCTCATATTTGGGACTACATTCTTCTGAAAAGCATTTATAGATTTCAACTGTTTTGTATCCACAACGTACATCCAACAGCACACTTCCAAGAGAAAGTCAATCAAGATTGGCTTATTGAGAAGTAACACAGCAGCACACTCGGAGGTTTTCAAAAAGCACCGGAAAGTTGACTAGATCCCTTGACTGCTCATTTCTAGAAATCCTGAAATTCTTAAAAACTGAGAAAACTGTGTAGTGTATTTCCTTTTATTATTTAACCACTTTTTTAATGCATTCACTGTTCAATAGCATTATCCACATTCCACTGCTATGAGGTTTGTATTTTTAGCCTTCTATTTGAGACTACAAAGCTAGAAAAACAATCTAACCTATGGCTTTCCTCCTGCCAAGGATCACTCCAGCCAGCAGTTTCCCATTTGTCTGGGACTGAAGAATCCAGTATTGAACTAACAGTAAGGCAGCGTTCATACCGTTCCAACATTCTTTTGATCTTTTCTTTAGATACACCATGAATGTTTCGCCTATGAATTTAAAAAAAAAAAATGAAAAACAAACATTTCAGATTTGTATATTACAATGAGAGAATAATTTAATAATAATTTAATGATAATAAGTTTACAGCAAGACTAACCAGAGAATTCAGGGGGCCAGGGCAAAAGCTGTGAAAGTCTATCAGTGCACTAAGGCACTCCAAACAGGGTAGCTCAGAAAAAATTGCTGCTCCACTTGAGTTCTCCACCCCACTGGTGGCCCTGTTCTGCAGTAAGATGTTTTGCTTAATACTAATATCTAAAACTGTACCAATAATGCATCTTCTTCAAATCAGTATCAGAAACACACCGTATCAAATCCTGACAGTGATGCAGGATATCAAACTGGGTATGGAAGATTTCTGAATTCAGTCTTCCTTCTCTGGTTTTGCTGAACTAAGAACTCCTTGAGCCTTGAGGAAAACACATTCACTTATTATTTTGGACACTCTTTGGCTAGAAATTGTCACTGACTCTGTTAAGCACCAACTAGCAATGTGTTCTGCAGCAGTTCCACCTAGAACAAATGAATCATGCCAAGGATGGCAAAACAGAAATTGAAGGTACAGGAGAAGCATGCAAATCCAGATGACAACAGATATTATGAAATCAGAAAGTAACTTACAGTGAAAGGGACCTCTGAAGGTCACACAGTCTGACCTCCTACTCAGAGGATGTACAGCTAGATCAGGTTGCCCAGAGCTTTGTCTTGTCAAATTTTTTATAACCTTAATGACTGAAAATCTACAAACTCTCTGAGCAAAGTCTTTCAGTGCCTGACCACCCTCAAAGTAAGTTTTGGGTTTTTTCCTTTATGTAATAAAAATTTCTGAAGTTCCAACTTGCTTATGTTTGTTTCATCCTATCTCTGCACAATTCTCCAAAGAGATCTTTTTAGTCTTCTCTATAACCTCCCAAAAGGTAGCTGAAGACAACAATACTATCCTTCCTTAACATTCTCTTCTAAAGGCTGAACAAACTACTCTTGCTCAATTCAGTATCATCTGCAAATCTGCTGAGAGTACACTCTGTCCCAAAATCCAAGTCATAAAAAGGCCGTTAAATAGTAGTGGCTCTACTATTCATCCTAGATGGACATCAGCCTCTTCTTCAACTTTGCACCACTGATCATACCCTTTGAACCTGTCATCCAGCCAATTTTCTGGCTACCTTATTATTCACTTACATATGGTTTACATAAGCCTTGCCTATTTTGGCTGTAAGTAATGGCTCTATGACTGTGTAGAAGGTCCTGCTAAAGAAGAGGTAAACAACAACAGTGATGCACAGGGATTTGTCCCTCAGGCCACAAGGTGCTGATTGCCTTAAACACGGAGACAGCAGAAACTTTTGAAGTAAGGCAACAGACCAGCTGGATGCAAAAACAGCCCCAACCTGACATAATTTTTGCAACTTCAGGAACAGAAAGGAGCAGTCACTGTACCTTAAACACAAAAGAACTGCAATCATGAAAACATTACATAATATCTACTCTAATAATATCTTTTGTATGTAATTAGATAAAGTGACAGGGAAAAAAATCTTAATAGATATAAAATCCCACAAATGTAAATATTGCGGGAAAAAAAATATTAAAACGCTATTTATTATCGCAAAAACCTTGACTAACATCTTGCTACTTCACCAGCCACTGTACTGATACCTTTTTAGAAATCATAGTTCATAGACTATGAAAGATACACAATCTAATATGAAGTTTTCCTTTACATTCTTACCTTTCAAGTTCTTTTGGTTTAAACTTCCACCAAGTGTCTGGTTCTCGGAACATGACTTTGTATTTGAACTGCTGAGCCTGAATAAAACATAACAAGCCACATCACCCATTTCTTATTTCTATGAAAAAGCACACGTATCTTCTTTAAAGATATTTTTCGTATTTTTGAAACCAAATAAACATTTGGAATAACATACTTTCATTCAGTATTTCACTTCTGATTATATAAATGGAGATTTAAAAAAAACATGTATATGCATGTTATGCACTGCATAATTAAACTTGTGCCATGATCACAGAAAAAAAAAAAAAATCACTATTTTATATCATCTGCTTCTAAGCCAAGACTGCAGAACAATTCCTCTTTCCAGGTATAGTATGCCCATGTCTACACAGCCTCCCCAGGACAGAGAAAAGCTCACTGCTTACATTCAGAGCTGACCAGATGCAAGTCAGTTCCAAAACAAGCAATTCAGTTATGTTAACACAGCTATTCTGGGCAGCCTTCCTGCTATATGAGAAACTTGAGCATGCTGCAAGTAAATGGTCCTTATACGGTCTAGTCTCATCATGACAGAAAAGGAGCCCAAATTCTAATCAGGAGAAACACTGTGAATAACTATGACAATTCTCCTCATTTCTGTTTTCAAAAAAATTCTTATCATCTTATCAAACCCTGCACTTCCTGGAAGAACTTTTGTTGTATCTTTATTGCAGTATACAGCAAAATCAAGGACTTTTTTTTTAATGAAATAACTGTTAATCTGACATTTTTTAATAAACGCAAGGATAATAAAATAAAATTTTTATGAATAAAAACTATCTGTGTTAAGTCCCACAGCTCACTAATCTATTACCACATGCAGCATATGTAGAGTATCTGCCCAAAATGTGTCAGTTCTCCATACTACACTCTGACATGCTTCTATACCATGGTACGAGAAATCCCAGATCCATTTTACAATATTTCTTCCAATATATTATTTCTGTTAATCAGAATCAATTTTATAAAATAACGCAGTTCTGTAAGCATAAAACAAATATTAAAACTACCAAAGTGACAAATGATCAACAGCAAAATAAGAGCTAGAGTCTAAAAGTGCTGATGCCCGTATAGAATCGATTAAGCAAAAAGGTAAGAAGCTCCAGAAAACTGGAGTATGAGAAACCTATAAGAGTTCTCCGAGTTATTTAAATCATTAAAGATAACTTTGGAAGTTAAATGTAGATTGCATTTATTTAGTACTAATTAAAAGCTGGTCCCTTTTAGTGACTAAATAAAAGCACTACACTACTAACACAAAATAGTGGAGGTGCATTATTTTGATTACATCACTTCAATAAAAATTATCAAGTCAATCTGCACAACTTCAAGCAAGCTAGCAACATTTGATAACTCCAACCCTCCAACTCAGCAGCTGGTATCTGCCTCTAGGTCATATTTAGGATGAAACTAAGACTGAGTTTTTAAGTTTCATGGAGCATCAAACATCACTCATTAGTTAGTGCTGATTATATTTTTGAAGTAGCTTAGAATTTTACTGATCATATAAAAGAGGAACAGAATTCAGTTTCCTCCACAATATTTATTTTTGCTCCCAAGTGCAAAGCACTTGGCTTTGTCATTTGGAAACTAGGCCAGGTCAATACTCAGATGCGCACAGAATATGACACTGAGTAATATGACTCCGTGTAATGCTTTTCTTTGACTCCAGACTTCCTTGCGGAGTAACAGCTAGACTGAGAAAGACAATTTTATTTTAAAACATATGTTGCTGCCGTACTGGTCAATAATCCCTTTTCAAACTGTAATACTAACCAAAGTAACATAAGGCTTCATCTCCCATGCTTGTATGTTTGTGTTGTCTATTATTATAGGAGAGATTCTCATTTCAAATGCTTCTTTGGCTGAAAGACACACGTGTACAAGAGAATGTGATATAGTTAGTTTTGTTATAATAGGGTGGACATGTAACATTTATACTAATTCTCTATATTTGTAATATTTTTCTAAGTAGATAATCCATAATGCTTAACCACTGTGTAAAGAACTCTTGCCACAGCTTGATCTATTTCAGGGCCCCCTTTTATTTTAGAAATCCCCCCCTCACATGTCAAGCTACTGAGATATGGCATTATTCTTTGAATTACGATAATCGAGGAATGAAAATGCAGATGTAAAATGCACTAAGATGACTAATCAAACTAAAAAAAAACTACATGATCACCTTAAAGTGGACTTCTCTGTTGCATACAAAATTCTTGGCTTTATAACAGTCTTAAGATTAGTCCACTCTGTAAACTGTATAAAATATGAAAAATCAAAAGAATTATTGTAATTCAAATACACAGTAATTAATTTTTAGAATCACTAGCTTTGAGATACAGCACCATGTTTTTGTAGTGTCTGAACAATCAAAGTTATTGTTGAATCATGTTTCTTATTAACCCATTTCTCCACTGATTAGAAATTTGACAGTAAAAAAGTGATCATGGGTCAAATTTAGCAAATAAAAGTTTAAAAAGAGTTGTTCTATGGCGAGCTTAGTGAGAGCCACTATCAAAAAATACACCAGTTATGGAAAAAAGAAATCATTTATTCTGTTGTGCTCTTATAATTTTGTTTTAAGTTTGCCAAGAATTTAGTGCTCAAGAGAAAAAATAATCAAGAGCAGGAAAATATCTGTGTGTTATTTGTATCAACATCCTTATTACTTATTGCATATGCATATATAATGGCTCATCTCAGAAGAAATATTTCAGGGATATGGTACAGATTACCACTCCAGAAATGGGACACAACCCAAAATACATACCATGAAGAAATCTGAGGACAAAACAATCTTTTGACAAAGACGCTGGCATTTTTAATTGCAAAACACACAATGGACAGATGACTTCTGAGTTTATGCTCGTATTCTTTTTCTCACACATATTAAAAAATACTTCTATGATGGGATAAATGCTTGTCTTGTGACACAGGCATTACAAGACAGGCAGCTTTTTAAACGGCACACAAGCATTGAACTGTAAACAAGCAAGCTAATCCCTTGATTATTTCTCACCTCGTTTCCTGTTCCAGTCATGCGCTTCCCCTAAGCAATCAGGATCATAATGGTATTGTCCATGTTTATAAAAGTAATCATCAGTACTAAGAATGATTCCACCTGGGTTATCCTCAAGCAAAGTCCTGTGAAAGATCAAGAAGTAAGTAGCTTTTTCCCCTTCTTCTCCCCAGCCCTGATATCGGCTGCCATACATATATGTATTTAGTCTCTTGCACAAAACCAGGATTATTTGGAATGAAAGCAGCAAATTTAGGTAAGGGAAAGATGATCGATAATAATTTCCCTCCATTTCCAAAGGTTGAGGATATCTAGGGGAAAGAGCTGACAGAAGATCCCTACAAGTCTCATTTCAAAACAACAAGGGAGGTCTTTTCCATCTGGATCTAGTGATGTACTTCACACTGACAAATACACATACAGTCTTAATTGCACCAAATATTTCAGGTGCCAGCCAAAGGAGTCTAAGCTTAATCTAGGCATTTGGAGAGTCAGAAGAGAAATCAGGAATGCAACCCAAGAAGCTCCACATGTACTACTTACACAAAAGAATTCCAACAGTGGAAGGGGAATTTCTGCCTATAAAGAGCTGGCATACTTCCATCCACATTATTGGAAGGAAACACATGAAATGAACAGGAACTGGAAGAACACAGCAGACCTAATACTACTGCAATGACCCCCTGCTGACATAAGCTTCTTTGGCCAGTGACAGAAGTTAAAGCTAACCCCTCCTATTTCAATTTCCACTAGAGGTCAAGGAGCTGCAAGCAACTCGGCTCTTTGCAGTTATTATTACTCATCTTGCTGCATGTACCATGTAGCTGGCAATTAGGGTATAAGCATATCTATTTACAAATGTCAGAAAATTATCTCTGCCTGCACTAAATCCTGCACACAATTAAGCAATTTCTTTTAGAAGCTCACAATATAGATGTTCTACCTTGCCAGATACGATTTTCCTGATCCTGGAACACCTCTGAGAAGAACAAGTACTTGACCTATAAGATGCATCTTTTTTTTCATCATGTGACAAACAGGTGGCTGTTGTGCTTGCGACAGGTTCAATTTTGAGTTTCTATCTTGATTTCCCCATACCTTCAGAGAAGGGTTGCTATCCCAGGCATTTGAAACCACTGGAGAGGGAAAAAAAAGTCCTTTTTCCAAAGTCCTATACTGTGAAACAGGTCTCCACTGCCCTGGACTGACAGCCACAGCAGTTACAAAGCTGTGACTTCCACTGGATGGATAAAACACAGGAGCCATGAGATTCCAGTGTTGTTGAGGTTGACAGGATGGTGCAGAACAATTTAAGTTATAACCCTGCTGAGTTTGCTGAAAATCTGCGGGTTTTGGTGTTTTGAAACTTGATGTTTCAAGTGAGATGTACGCCTCTGGAAGACAAGTGCTCTGGTGGCTGTTAAAGCCAGTCACTACCTCTTCACGCTGTTCCAGGCACCCTGAATTAGGATTTCCAGTAACAGCTACTCCAAGTTCCAGAGGTCTTTGGGAGGACTCACCGGAAGCAGCAGTCACACTTTTTTGACCCAAACCAGTATCTTGTGTCTGTTCAAAATTTCCACATGGTATTTCTCCATTCGATTGTTTACAGACTTCTGCAGCTACATCATGTTGAACATGTATTTCTGAGAAATCAGAATCTTCCATTATCTCTGCAAAAGTGTCTGATGCAGCTGGTGAGCTTGTCTGGATGCTCAGCTGACTCATCAGTGGCTGAGAACAGCAGAAGTTTTCTAAAACCTCATTATTCATCCCTGCTTGCTGTGGAAGAAGTAGGACATCGCAAGCTGAATCAGATTTTTCCCACTCAGGAAATTCATTAAAGCCATCATGGCCCACAGAGTGCTTATGTACTATTTGGTCATTTGCAGAATTAGACAATTCATCACTCGAGCTGTATCTCTGAAAGGCATTTTCTATTAAGGAATCCAGTTCTTCAGTCAGCTGCACATCAGATGATAGCACCTTTTCTTTTTCTTCTTCAGAATTACTTTGTTCTGCAGTACTTTCCCCCATTCTTTCATTTGCAATAGATCTTTGCTTATTAACAAGAGCTACTGATGATGCTACTGAATCAAAACACAAGGTTTTTGAAGATGCTACTCCTTTGGCGTGGGTGGACAGCTCTAGCAGATAATCCATAGCATTTTCTACTGTTGAATAAAAGTAAAGAGAATAAAGCATGGTCAGCTGAACAAACACAAGCCGATGTGAATGCAATTTTTTTACTTGAAGGAGTATTTATCACAACTAAAGAGTAAACCAAAAGACAGTTCACCAATTCATCTTTTAACACACCTTCTGCAACTCCCTTGATCTGTTTCTCATTAAAGGTAAAGGCAGAACTCAATACAGACATATTGCAAAATAACAACCTAATTAGCACAAAAATTACTAAGGAAAGAGTGTCTAAAAACTATTGATTTTCACTGGAAAAAAATCAGAACTGGGTATTTAAATGGATACTTATTTCTAAGCTATCTCATATAGGCAAAATAGCGTAAAATGAACTGAAAAACACTACTGAGGACTAAAGAGATAAAAGTATGCAAAATTTGTTCATTATGGCTAGGCCCAATTGAAAATGTCATACCTAATATCGTCTGAAAAATCCAGTATCTGCATTAATTTGTTGTAAAACCACTAAATGGAGTATAGGTTGCCTGCGATCAACACGAACAAAATGAAAACCTAGCACAAGTATCATCTGAGCTCTAAAGCTAAGCTTCTGTTTTCTTGAAAGACAGTGTAGCAAAAAGTCTGTCCATTGAAGTGCAACTCTTTCTGCAAACACGTTAAATAAAATCTTCTCTACTATATGAAACTCATTACTCACATGAAAAGATGCTAATCTTTCAATTTTAAAACTATTGTTAATAGTACATCACAATAATGAACTCAGCGTATTTACTGAATTCTCCAATAAGCTTCTAGACAAATCTGTTATTTTGATAAAGGTAAATCTTGTTAATAGTTCAAAGCATGAATCAGTAATTCCATCAATTTCAATTTTAAAAGGAATAACAATCATAGCAACAAACATGCAAGTTACAGACTCCATACAATTTAGGTAAGGTAAAACCAGCAATAAAAGCAGTCCTTTTCAATGGCGACCCAGCTTTCATACATTTAAAAAAATGCCAAACTCTGCCTTCTTTGTAAGTAGCGTTAGAAAAATCTCAGCTAATCACATCTGATCATATGAATACAGATTGATTAAAATGCTCCATATATGACTTAGTCTCCTGCTAAATAACTCCTCAGATGTTGCTATCCAGCATCTTATCCATTACTTTTATTATAAGTGAATTAACTTGTATATAGAAGAATTTCAAAACCACAAAAGCATGGGAATGACTGGGCACAGACATGAAAACAGTCTGCCAGGAGATGTGGGTATGTAGCTTGGCAGAACAGAGGGGGAGAAACACAGTCCAAGCGAGGCTACAGAGAATTCAACATGACAAACACAATTTATCCTGGAAAAACTAATCCTCAGTGGAGATGACAAGATGACAGTGCAAAATAGAAAGTAAAAGAAAATTTCAATTCAAGTATTTAAGAAAAAGCAAATACTGCCAGAACCACATACTGTGTACCATTGTCTTAAAAAATTGTGATCTACAACATAAAATACCCTTCCTGCAGAAACAGTTTATGCATCTAGCAGATATGGCACAGAAACTAATTGGAAAAAACAGATTCTCCTCACAACTTTACCACCGCCTGCTCTGTGTCACAGAACAAGCCACTTAAACTGTATCTCCATTTATGGAGCACACTGCTACTGCAAATTACCAGCCTCACAGAAACGTTGTCAAACTTGGAGAATCTTGCATGGAAAGAGCTATAAAATTTCAAAATATTATGACTCACCTACTCATTAAAAACTAAACTCACAAATACGCTTGCAACACCCACACCAACTTTTCTGGAGTCGCCCTAGTTAAGAGCTGTCTGCGTATGGAACAAAACTGTAATGCCAACTGTAAATTATTTACCTTTAAAATCACATTCAGACAGAACCATATAAACCACACTAGGATCTAGGTCAGAAAACATCTCTGACATGCAGTTGAAGAGCTCTTCCTTATTGACACTATGCAATGCTTGTGACACTGAGTGACTTGGGTCCCCTTGGGATACACCAACAGCAGTTCTGTCAGAATTGCCATTCTTCCGAGAAGGACTCCCACCAGTTTTCCTTCTCCGTGGCATTTTATTTTCTAAAAATCAGCTTGGTTTTTGTTTTAGTTTCTTCACATGAGGCTGACAGCACCAAGCTCAGAAATCACAAAAAGCCTCTCATAACTGGGATACACATAACAGAAATAGCAGACCTGGAAAAAAGAGAACAGAGAAATTTTAATAAAATACACAGTCACATTTCCATGTCTCCTATTTAGATAGCTAAAAGATCAAAAATATACATAAGCATCCAGGAAAGCATTTTCTAGAAGGCTGCCTTTCTTCTTTTCAAATAGCTGACAGCTAAATAGCAGCCTTAATTTTCCAACTAACTAGATACTGAATCTGCGTCTGGGAGAGAGAAGAAATAAAATGGAGTTTAAAAAAAAATCCAGAAGAGTAAAGGAAGCAATGCAAGGGAGCCAGTTCACAAATATTCCTCTGCTAACACCTACAGATGACCAGTGTACATAATGGAACACCCATTCTATTAAATTTCACAAATTTTGCTCCTCTTGCAAAAGTACTGGAAAACATAACAGACATCTCCAAACCTTCCAGAAGCCCTTCATGACTTTCCCCCCCGGCCTTGATTTTTTACGAGTAAACAGTTGGGGTTCTTCAATGTTCAAACAGTGGCATAGGTTGCCCAGAGAGGACGTGGAGTCTCCAACCATACAGACTCTCAAAACCTGACTGAACAACCTGCTTCAGGTGACCCTGCTTGAGCACAGAATCACAGAATAGTCAGGGTTGGAAGGGACCTCTGGAGATCATCTAGTCCAACCCCCCCACCAGAGCAGGGTCACCTACAACAGGTTGCACAGGACAGCGTCCAGGCGGGTTTTGAATGTCTCCAGAGTGGGAGACTCCACAACCTCTCTGGGCAGCCTGTTCCAGTGCTCCACCACCCTCAAAGTAAAGAAGTTCCTCCTCATGTTAAGATGGAACTTCCTATGTTCAAGTTTGTGCCCATTACCCCTCGTCCTATCAATGGGCACCACTGAAAAAAAGACTGCTCCCATCCCCCTGGCATCCTCCCTTCAAGTATTTGAAAGCATTAACAAGATCCCCCCTCAATCTTCTTTTCTCCAGACTAAAGAGACCCAAATCCCTCAGCCTCTCCTCATATGAAAGATGTTCCAATCCCCTAATCATCTTTGTAGCCCTTTGCTGGACCCTCTCCAGCAGATCCCTGTCCTTCTTGAACTGGGGAGCCCAGAACTGGACGCAGTATTCCAGATGCGGCCTCACCAGGGCAGAGTAGAGGGGGAGGATGACCTCCCTCGACCTGCTGGCCACACTCCTTTTGATGCACCCCAGGATGCAGGTGGGTCAAACCAGAGGACATCCAGATATGCCTTCCAACGTCAGCCTGCATGTTTTGTTTTTTTTTTTTAATTGTTAAAAACATTTTACAGCTTTATAAGCCATAGAGCAAGAAAAGGCTTCTGTCTACCCCTTCACACTTCTGCCATCAAGCCTTTGTGTTAAAATGTTATACTGTCTGTAACAATTGCAATTACTGCATTAATCTTGTATAGAAAAAGAAAGCAATTATTAATTGAAGTACAAGCACAGAGTATGGCGTGATCTCACTTTCTTCTTTATATAAAATAACAAAGCTCTGTTGTGTTCTAGTGATGCTCATAATAAACTAATATATAATTTTTACAAATTGTTATTCAGAAGACTAGCAAGCCTTGGTAAGGCTGAAAATCTTACCTTAATTACAGCAAAGAGTCACTATTTAGTGATAACAGTTACCAATTAGGCCATAAAATACCTGTTTCTGTATAAAGATTATTTTGCCAGTGATGACCAATCCAACATGTGCAAATAAATCAATGGCAGCACTTCCAAGTTCACTTAGTCCTTTCCTCCCTAGATCACTGGCACACAAATGACAATGTCAGATTAGTGCCAGATTCAGACAGCACTTCTCCATTATTCTTTAGCAATCTCTTCCAGTAACCAAGAGAAGAATAATTTAGAAGAGGGTAGACTGTTACGTTCCCAAGTCACAGAAATTTATGTAAGAAAACCAGACAACTCCAGGATCCTAGGAGTTTCTACCATATGCATATGGACATTAGATAGACAAATGAGAGATATCTAAAACAATGAAGAGGTCAAGGAAGTCTGAAATGCACGACAGGGAAAACAATACACAGGAAAAGGAAGAGCCAGACTTCCAAAAATAAAGGAGAAACGACAGTAGAAGATGCTAGTTACCCAGACTGAGCTGGGACAATTGCAGCTGTTTTTTTCACTACACTTTTTTGGTTCTCCTCTCTGATTAGCCATCCTTACACTATTCTTTACTGTCACAAAAACATATTCAAGCAAAACACTATAAAAAAAGGCAGCTATACTAAGTCATGTTTTTTGAACTTTTATTTCTAATTGATTCGTCCTCCAGCCAGTAAAACAGGTTGAGACCTAACCTCACACAATGCGTCAGTGCTAAAAAATGTGATTGTTCCTCACTATAACAGGTTCAGTGACAAAGAAAAGATCCTGCAAAGGAGAAAGGTATTCACGCACCTTGACTCTACTGAATACCAAGCAGAACATTCCAAGTGTCATCAATGTTTAAATCCGACTCTCTTACAGTGATCAATCCTGTAAGGACCTGCTGCTGAAAACATGCTCTGTAGGTAGGACTTTTATCAACAGATTGCCTTACTTCACTATAGGATATTCTCTTCTCAACTATTTCCTCCATTAGGCTGTGTATCCCACTATATATTACAATGCCTTGCTCTAATGACCTAACGAAGCCATACACTTCAGCCTGTATGACTCTCGATCAGAGAATTTACACTGCATTGCTTCAGGATTATTGAGGCCTAAACTGTTTATAGCAATTAATCACAGAAGAGAAAAGGCGGCAGAGCGAAAAAGATATTGATCACCGCAGAATTTACACACAGGTCAAAACCTTGGTCACTCCCACTACATCCACTTATGCTAAGGCAATGCACAGATCCACATTTTGTCCTATCTCTCCATCTAATGTCCTAGTGAAATTGTAGAAATTGTTAAACCTATCAAACAGATAGATCAACATTGCTGAGGACTTCATTTAAAATAAGGTATTTACCATGACTAGTACCACAGACAGATATTTTGACAGAATCTCTTTTGTTTACCACAATATTTTCAATGAAATTCCTGGACAGATTCCTGGGCAATATCTTCTGTTGATATTACCAAGCATGATAAAAGTATATAAAAATAAACGCCTGCACACATGCAAAGCACACTGTGCTGTATTAGATAAGAGATAACACTAACACACTCAACTGAAAGGAAGAGTTTTCACTTGCTTTTACGAGCATGTCCTGAACTTTACAGAGGATTTTATCTAGGCACTTCCCTCTTCAGATATTCAGGGTTCTCTTTTTGAAAATTAGTTTACTATGAAAGAAGAAATAATTTTGAATAACCCAATAGCCAGACTTGCAGGTCAACTACATTTATTGGTTCTGGATAACATGATATGAATCAGTCAGTAGTTTGCTGTGGATAAGGGTTCCCCCCCCAGCCCCAGATGAAAATGGATTTGCAATAACATAATGATTTAAAAGAGCAGGGCTGTGCTGAACACACTGAAAGGGAATTCTAGACAATTAGCCAGAGGCTGCTATATACTCAGAGGTTTGCTAGTCAGTTCTGGGTACACATTCGACACACATCCAATTAAAACAAACAGCTGTTTCATTTCAGCTCTGATGAAAAACAATACTCCTGTGGCAGTCTCAACTTCACCTTTAAAAACAAAGCAAAACAAAACCCACAAGCACCTCCTCACTCATAGTCCTTCAGAAATACACATCTCCTGACATTAAGGATCTCTGCCCAAACAAGCATATGTACAAAAATCTGCCCATATGAGAATTACCTTCCAAATTAAGCAATCTTATACAAATAAAAAAGATACTAAGACACCAGCATTCTCTACAAAATAAGATAATTTTTAAACCCTATCAACCTACAAGAGGAAAAGTCAGGTCAGGGCACTTTAACGTCATCATCTTTCTATCTGGCCAGAGTTTATTTCTGATGGTAGATTATGAGCCTCAGCCAGTACCGCTACCCCTAGGGAGCTGGATGGATCAGACATTCTGTTGGCACAAACACATGTAGCCAGAGATCAGCATCCATTACAGGCAAGCCAGTCCCTACAGAAACCAGCAGGTACCAACATAATCAACCTAACGCAACACATTGTTCTCCTCTCTTTGACAGACAGAACAATGAAGTGTAAAGAAGTGGCCAACCTGGCACAACAAGAGGATGGACCAAGATCTCAAGTCTCAATCCCAGTGTCTTACAAACAACTTTCACCTTTCCTTTCAAATGAAAGGAAAACTAAACATTTCATAAACTAGTTCTAAGAATGTGTTTATAATTCCCTAGGTGAAAGAAAGGTGACCAACATTTCCAATAAATACAAAGTGTCTGTCAGTTATACAGGAGAGGAAATATACGCAAGGTTTCTTTCCCCCTCCCTCTCCATTTTCTGCACTCTCAAACCTAAATTAATAGACTAATTGATGAAACATTACAGTCTTAGGAAAATATATACGAAAATTCTTCCATAAAGCATAAAGTGAATTTAAATCACCATACTTACTGCAAAGGAATTCCCTTGCAGACACATGTTACAAAAGGTTCCATTTTATTTTCATTAACACACTTGTCCATAGAAGAAATTAATCCAAAATAGCAGGAGTATAATACTCACCCTGGTCAGACTCCTCAAACTAAGGAGGAAAAAAACATAAAAAAAACAAAACAAAACAAAAAAAACCCTCCAGGCTCCAACATAGGTAACTTTTCTTTAACTTAATTGTAACTTGTCCTTACAAAAAAAAAAAATCAAAGTATACTCTTTCTTATGACACATAATATAAAGAATTCAAAACATTTAAGATCCAAACAAAAATCTAAGGGGGGATTCCCCAAGACCCTCCAAAACAAAATCTGTTATTTTTAAAAGATCGAAGATTTCATTTATGTTAGGAAATAAGTGCTAACATAGACTTGTCACACACAAGACATCACACTGTTAAGCAGTACTGTTGTATCAGCACACTTGCTGTGAAGAATTCTGCTAGAACTTTGAAGAAATTAAAAAAAAAAAACAGGCTACAAATGCATTTTCTGAAATTAAGCTAAAAGGCACGAGTCATGTTCACACTGAAGCTACATGAAATTTGTCCAGGTAAATATCTTTTGTTTTCCCTAGGAAAAGCTAGAAAATCCCCCCTGCTTTCTAAGAACTGCTATACCTTGTTGAAGAACTGTATTTGTACAAAAATCAAACAAAAGCTACTATAAAACAATATTAGGCACCATCTGACTATTCTAAAATTTCTGGAAAAACAATATGTCTCAGGCTTGACACGTGCATTATTGTTTCATTTTTGGTGTAGTATGAAGGTGTAAATGCAGTTGCTGAATAAAGATCCGACTAAGGCCTGACACATCTCATACGTCTTTTACACTGGGATCTCTTCTTAGAAGCCACACATGGTACCTTGCATTTTCAAGACGTGTCAAAATTCTCAAGTGTACTGACTGCACGTCCTATTACACATATAATCTCAAGTATACTAAGAGAAGGAAACACGTAGTATTCAAAAGGAAACACGTAGTATTCAAGAAGAGACAGAACACACATAATAAAGGAAGACATATACTAAACTACTTTCTAAGAGAGTTAGTTGATACCAAAGTATTCACAAAACTCTTTAAATCACATATTGCATGAGGAAACAATCAGCTGTAAACATAATTTTTCAAACTCATTATGAGAACTTATTTTTTAAGCAAATAGACCAGAAAAATATTCTAACCACTATTCAAGGCTTACTAAAAGCATTTAGTAGCATGGGACATTTCTGGTTTAAGTGTGATCAAGTTCAAATGACAAATAAGCTATCAATATTACTTCTCTTCCTTTCTTAAGGACAAAGAACATCTCCAGCCTTGACACAATGTAACATTCATATGACCAAAGCTGCCTGATTTGTATATATTTTTAATTCTCTGATCAATTTAAGGATATTAAGTCCCATATAAGAGAGGGTGGTTTGGGGGTGGGTTTGGTGTTTTTTTATGGTTGGCTTGCTTTTGGTTTGGGGGGTTTTTAAACATTTTTTTCATTTCAAACGACATAAAATATTTATCACGTAATGTTCACTTGAGCCTTTTGGCTTTTAAAACACACACACACATATATATGGTGACATGCTGCAGTCTGAAAAAAAAATAAATCTACAGTTGTAGTTCAAATAAAAGAGTAATGGCATAGAACTTACATCTTCAGCTTCACTGAGTTACCTCGCAGTAGGTCCCTTCTCATCTTTCCAAAACCACCACTGACAGCACATTTAATAAAAATCTGCTGTTAAAAAAATATAATGCACTCTTCTGTCAGGAAACCATACTTTCAAACATACAAATTAGACGTCAGCAAAAGTGGATGCTCCCTCCTGGCAAAAGAATGATCAGAACACAAATTAAAATTGGTACTTTGCTCACAGACCATACAACTTTAAGCAGAGTTTTAACACTAAGCAATACACGTAGCTGTGCTTAATCTACTAAAAATAATTAATGTTTTACTGACAAAGTATCCAATATGCCAAGTTGAGCTCAAATGTAAGTTTTCCTAAGGATAAGAATACCTACTTCATTTCAGCTACTAATTTCTCATCTAATAAAAGCTGACTTACACCAGGTAAAGAAATAACATAATGGAAGCAGAATTAGTTAGGAATAAAAGTAAGTTTCCTCACTTGTCACTCCACTTGGTTCTTCACCACAGTTCTTAACCATCTTGAAAAGGTTTATATATCCATACTGGTCAAGAAATGGTTTGTTCCATCATGTGGGGAATTAGGCAAAGAAAACCTGGTATATCAAAATCAAAATATGTTACTTACAGATACACCGCTAACTTGCAATGCCCTACCAGTGCTAGAAAACTGTACTTCTGTTCAAAGAGGCTGCAAACTCCTAATCCACTGTGTACACACTGAAGATGTTCAATGTAGTCAAAGCCTGACTTAATTCCCGTGTACATATTAGCCTAATTAGCCTAGAGCTCACTTTCCTGACAAGTCTTATGCTTTCAAACAAATTAAAATCAGTTAAAAAAGAAAAAACAAAACCCAAACCACACCTATGAGCATACACACCTAAATCAGGTAAAGAACTTGGAACAAATATTCTATTGCACTCCCAACATGGCAGGTTGAGGCCTCAACTACCTTGCAACAGTCTTCACAAGAGCTCGAGAAACCCGTCTCCCATTTTGCACCTAACCTCAACTCCCTGCCCCAATGCATTAAAAATTGTTATCAAAACATACCCAGCACTTCATATAAGCAAGAACCTGATGATGAGGATACGAATTTACAAAGTAAAGGACAGGCTGCAGCCAGAGAACGCTTATTCACCCTACTCTCAAATGTGGTTTCACAAGAAACACACCAGGAAAGGCTCAATTTTACAGAACATTTCATCTCTGAATATAAATTCAGCCTAGAACAGAGCGAAAAGGCTGAAGTGCACCTGATAACAGTGTAACACTATATTATTTCCACTACAGATTTCTGCTTTCTGAATCAGGCTCTATGAACACACGCATTAAAACACAAAGGTTATTTCCACGGTTTTTCACTTGCACTTCGAAGTCTCATAAATGGAGCAAAACAAGTAAGTATTTAAACAGAAATACAGAAAAAGTAAATAAATAAATAGAGAAAAAAGCCTGCAATGAAATCTGAGACCCAACCATTGTACTCTCCAGTTCTACTCACACAACAAAGGTTTCTTTTTAAAAAACATTCCAGTACCCTCTCTAAAAAACACAAGGTAAAAAAGGAAAGAAAAAAGGAAATGCCTTCCAGCACATTTTTCTCAATAAGCATAAGAATAGCAAAGGAGACAGTTTGGGAACCTTTTGTGTTCTTCCATTTCTGCCAGCAGTCTGCAACAGAACAGGCCACCTAAACACTTTGTTATTTAATGTGAAAATCTATACCCAGCTGGAGACAAAGCACATTTAAAAACACTTTAAGCATTTTTTTCTGCTCTTTTACTTCTCCCACTCAGTGTTATTCCTACTGGTCATTCCAAGGGCTTTGGCTATTTCAACAGTTTTAACGAAGGTCCTCTTTTTCACATCAAATTCTGTCAAGACACTGACGCGTACATCTCAATACACTTGCTTTATGCAATCTACTCTGCTAGGGGTTTTTTTTCCACTTTTGTGATTTTTAAGCCTTGCTTATGGCCTGGGCCAGAGACAGATTCTTTTGAGGCAGCAGCAGAAAATAAATCTTGCTTTGAGTACAAAACAAAAATTTTGTCCCCCAAGTACACTGTGCAAGAGTACAAAACCAGCACAACCTCAACCAAAGCAGATGCTCAGGAAGCAAATAAAACTTTCAGGAAGAGCAGAGCCCTGTTTGCTAGGAAGGACTCAAAGGCTCTTCTCCACATGCCACACCACAAGGAGAAGTCAACCTGCAGTGGCAGTCAGCTCGTGTCTGACAGGTGACAGAAGCTGTCGAACTCCACATCACGTGGTTTCCTTTTAAGCCGGGAAGCTGCTCTTGCTAGAGGCCCTCCGTACAGGTGAGCACAGCACACGGTCCCAGAAAGACACTCTCCCAAAGACAGGCAGATCTCTTGCTGGGTGTGCATAATTAAAGCAGCGAGGTAGGAGGAGAGCCACCAGTAAGCACATTCTCCAGCACCAGGTCTGCTTGATAAGAACTACTTTCGCACTCACCTTCCTTTTTCTGTGTGCTGAAGGTCAAAGCTTGGGAGGTGGCAAAAAACAACAAAAGGTCCTGGGGTTATGGAGTGTGCAGATATGCAGCCTGACAAGCTAGAGAAAAATCAACAAGCAGTTGTTTTATTTGTTTAGGTGGAGAGGGTTGCTTGGGTTTGGATTTTTTTTTTCAGAAAATAATAAGAGTATCTGCAAAACATCTTTCCAGCCTTAGGAGAGCTTAGAAATATCAGATCCTTTTATAGCTTCCCTCCTACATTCTTTGGTAGCTTCCCATACAGCTCACAGCCCTGCTCAAGCGTGCTGAAGTAAGGCTTACCCATGCCCATGCTGAACTCAGCTTTGCGGGGAGATCTTCCAGGAGGCAGAGCTCTCAGGCTACCTGGGCTGTCCCCAGTGCACACTCCACATAGCTGGGCTGCTTTGCCGCGACCTACGCTCAGCTCCCAGAGCAACGTAACAGGCTGCAACGAAGGAGACCAGACTTCTGGTTATGGTGGTGCTTCTGCAGTTTCACACCAGCAATCAGTACTACTGCTTAAGATCATATTCCTGTTCCACATTATAACACAGAGACAGAGAGAGGTATTTGGAAAGAGAAAAGAGAACTCCTGCCAGATGGAGCTGCAACTTGCCCACACTACATTTCCAGAGACTCTGTCCGTAAGTCGGGCTGAAGGGCAGCAAATAGAAGTAACACATCTCTGCAGAATTACAGTTCCTCATCGCAACAGAATTTCCTTTCACATCCTCTGCAGATGGACTCTCATACCTGTCTCTGAAAAGCCTTCATACAGACAGCAGTGCCTGCACCTTGTAATTCGAGACCTGGTGCCTCTCTGAGTCACTGGAAATAGCTTGTAATCTTTTATAAATTGCAACTCTAGCAATATCTAGCCAAGAAGCTATGATATAGTCTAATGCACAAAATACTTGAGGCTGATTAAAAAAAAAGGGAAATAGAACATTATAAAGCAGAGCAAAACTCTCCTAGTGAGGTTAATTTTAATACTGCTGTATTCTGCTATATTACTGTTTCCTGTTTCTTAAGGATTTTTTTTTGTTTTTACTGTGACTGAGACCTGGCCAATGGATGAACGTTTATTTCAGTGTTTGGAAAGCCAGCAAAACAGCAGCAGCAAGGGTGAGGACTGGTTCCATCAAGATGAGAAGATCCTGTAAAAGAGTACTACTGAAAAATCACAGGTGATGCTTATTATTATGAGCACACACATGCAGGTGGCGTTATAGAGGAAGGAAAAGTGGAAAATCAAAAGAATACTTAGAGTTTTCTGCACTGGCTGCCAGTCAGGGCTGGCAATAAATGCAAATGCTACTTCCCCAAATCTTGTCTTACTTTAGCTGTTGATGCAAATGAAGACAGATTTACTTTCTTCTTACAGATGATGCTGCAACTCTAACACTGCTGGGAACAAAGAGAAGTGGCTGTCAAAGACTCAGACTCCAGAGCATGCATCTTCAGACCTACGTAGACAGGGCTTCTGCAACATGCCCAGGTCTTGGTTCTGCTGCCTCAGCATACAAAGACTTATCAGCTCCCCAGCTTTCCCTTGTGTGTGATACACAAAACAACTGAAAGGCAGCACTGTCTGGCCAGCTTTCTGCAGTATAATCTCTTCCTACCTGAAGGCCTGATTAAGACCTTCAAGTCCGTGATGCATACAGTGCTGCACCCTGGTGATCCCCAGCTGCCACTTCCCTCCTAACAGCCTCATAAAGTTTTCAGTTCTGTGACTCTAAATGAAGGTTTGTTGCACACTGGGACAAAGCTGAAGCACGAGACAGTTTTCAACTTCGGCATGGGCTCAAATACAGAAACAAAATGAAGATGCGTTCAGGTTTGCAGAAAGCACCTGCAAGAACAGGAGACTGATGAGGAGACCACAACTTCCAGAGCATCAGACCACAAGGTGCGCTGGAACATAAGCCAGATTTTTCACCAAGGTGTTACCTACTAACCAGTGACCTCAGAACAGTACCAGCCACATGAGGAAGCTGAGGAGTCAAGTTGGAAAGAGACATAAAGCAGTCATGAACTTTTCTGGTGGTCCACATAAAACAGCAATATGAGAACCATGCCAGAATTTCCCAAACAGGAACATACTATAGTGACGTATAATACACTTAGCCAACTCACAGTAAGTCAAGTTGCATCATATAATTACAATGTAGAAAGCAAGAAACAAAATCACAATAGAAAGCAAGGTAGGATGATAATAGCTTACTCGTGTAGACATCCTAAATATTGGGGGCGGGCGGGTGNCTACTTTACACAGACCTACCAGGGCAATTCTATCTACTTCATACGTTCAAATGCACTTGCACTGCTGAAGCCACTAGACCAGCTGAACATAGCACACAGAGCCATTACACAGCTATTAAAAAGATAAAAACTATTTTCAGCTTAATGTAAACCACAGATAGATGACTTCATCGTGATCTAGGTACATCAACAAAAAACTTACGGCCTCTAAATGACTGTCATTACTTACTTGACAGAAACTTAAACCTGTCATTTACCTTTAGAAAGTAGTTCACATAAGTTTACCTCATATGACTGCAAAAAACATCAGCCAGGTCCATTTAAATGGTTTCAAATGATGGTTTGAGTTAACACAGGCAATTTTTGAGATGGAATACAGATCAGTTACATAAACCAGCCCACCAGAAGATCAAAAATCCCCAGTGGAGTCATGAGAAGAAACAGCTGGAAAATTTAGCCTCTTCCATAATCACAGCTGGATTTAGGAGAAAATATCAATGTATGGTCTTACTTAGCTCTGAGAGGCGGTTTACCTGACAGCTAATTAATGCCCTACTAACATTTTTATAGTACTAATGCCTCTGTAACAAATACAAAGGCAGCAACTTCCTAAAACTCAAGGATTAATAATTCAGAAACTTTTACCAGAGCTAAATTCACACGCAGAAGAACTCTATATAAAATAACAATTAGACTGATTATGTCAGCCATTTAGCATAGCCTACCAATCAGTACACAGGCAGGAGTGAAAGGCAAGACCATGCAAAACCTCAGAACCACATCTCCATGAAGTCCCTATTACAACGTATTTATAGCCTAATTCAAGCCAACATAATTTTCTCTTGTAAACTGGACAAAGTCACAGGTAACAATCCACCTACACCATAAAGTGAAACAGCTGTAAGTATACCATGGATGTTTCCTAACACCATGCCTAGGCTAACATTTTTGTCAGGTACTGTTGCACTTTCACATTGGTAACGCTAAGAACCTTGTTTCCCTCTACATCAGTGCCTTCCCCAGCTGAAATGCATTAGTGTTAATTCAACAGAGGGAGAGTTCTTAAAAAAAAAAAGTGTAAACAAGACCACAAAAAAACCCAACAGGGCAATTCCACAGTAAAAAAAAAACAAAACACAACAGTAGAAAGCCTACAGAGAAGAAATTAAAGGATTTTTAAGATATCTTTTGATGCTGTTAAATTTCCTTCACAAGCTCTTCACATAATCTATAGGAACACAAACTATTGCAACTTGAAAGTGCTGCAAACACATGACACGTGCAAGCCCTGCCCTAGTCATGGTGACTGTACCCAGATGAATCAGGGCTAAAACTCTCGTGCTTACAAACGCACTTAATTCTTTCTGTAATTTGCTTCAGGTTTACATCTCAACCTTTGACTCTCCAACCACATCCCAAGACCTATTATCTAAAGCTTGTATTCCAGTGAAGGTGAAATGGATGAAGAGCAACCTGATTATATTCTCTGTTCTTTTGCTTTACCTGAAATATCCAAAGTACTTTTGGAGGTTTATTGCTTAAGTTCTATATGAATTATTCTCATCTTTTCACTGTGAGGTCCTACTGAAAGACCAGAGATACATACTAAACTTTGTCAAGACGCTTTATAAAAACATTTTAAATGACTCTTAACAGTTAAACTGTTATTTATTAGTTATTTAGAAGGAGAGTTAAGAAAAGTAGTAGTAAATATGAATTTTCTGTCTCTCCTTTGAAGTCGGGCTCCTCCAAAGCCCCCGTGACCTCATGGCACCTGATCAGCAGAACTGCAGACCGTGTCCAAAGCACGTGGGAACACTAGGACGAAGGACACGACTTAGATAACCGCACGATAAACACGTTTCAGCGTTTCTCGGCTTGTTCAAAACGAACAACCCCCTTAAAGTACTAAAAATCCTTTGATCTCGTCTGGCAGGGGGTGGATTTATCCTGCGGGGCTCTACTGTCTGGGAGATGCCTTCAAAGCTCACGGACACTCCGCATCGTTTGTTCGGGACGGAGGGACGAGCCCTTTCCACCGACTCGCCCGTCCCAGCCCCTTCCTCCAGCGGCCGGTGCCGCCGCGCAGGCCACGGCTACCGGCAGGGCAGGACAG
>VZSZ01008379.1:493865-511759 GCA_013398815.1 Ibidorhyncha struthersii
TGGCTGAGGCGGGCGGCGGGCTGGGCCCAGCCGCTTGCGTCCTTCGGGGGTTGCCCGGCACACCTTCCCCCCGCCTGCGAAGGGGCCATTTTCAGAAAGAAAAGAAGAGACGCGGGAGGGGGGGTGTGCCGCCTCCCGCCGGCTGAGGGCCGGGCCGGGCCGGCCGAGCGCAGCGCTCCTCCCTGGGAGGGCCTCGCCACTTTTTGCAGTGTTTAGTGATAAAACCGACTGCCCCTGCGGCTTCGGGTGTTCGTTTCCCCTTTGGAAAGGGTCACTGTGCTCTACCGGCACAGCGGGACAGGCCAGGCCTCGCCCGCAGAGGGCACGTTGCCGTCTGCAGGAGGTGGGGCAGTTCAGCCCACAGCTGGAGATGGCCGAGAGGAGCACGGCCAAAGCCGTCCGCCGCCGTCTAGCGACAGGTTTCACATCTGTAACGAAAAGGACGGACGTGTAACTTCTGGTGGCGCCGCCGCCCCGTTTTGCGAAGCCAATTTCTAACGTCGCAGCAGAAGGGAAAGTTCCCGCAGGCCAGAGCGGTGCAGCGGAGCTCCTGGCTGATGCTGGAGGAGAAATGGTGTGTAAGCGGCAGAGAAGAGACCCAGAGCTTTTTCAGGAAGCTGAGCAGAGTCTGGAGGGATCTGGCATCAGTGGTTGCAGTAGAGGTTGTCAACTGCAACCAGAGAACGGAGGAGCAACTGATGAGGAGAGGGCTTCTTTATCTGCAACAAGCAACGGACGTTGGATAGAAATAGACGATGGGAGATGACGGAAAGATGAAAGGGAAGAGAGACAGGCTGCTGACAGACCGAGATGATAAGAAGCAGCTCTTGAATTAAAACTGCTGTGAAGCCACTATGAAGGCAATAAGGAACCTGAACAAGAGTTTTGAATTTATCGACACAAGGGGCAAAGCTTTTTTAAAAAAAAAAAAAAACAACCCAAAAAAAACACCCCACCAACACTCAGGATGAGATTTTGAGATTTTACTAGGAAACTTTTCTGTAGTTTTACAGAAGTTTGTTGATCTGAAAATTTTCACAGTCAACAAACGGGCATTAAAATAGAACCGGAAAATTACTGATGAAGTGTACCCCTTATTAAGATTTCTAAGAACAGGACTTCATTACATAGCCACAGGCGTCCCAGTCAGCTCTGCCTCCCTGCCTGCCCCAGCAAGATAATAGGCAGGGTCTCCACTGCTTCCTGCTCGTTCATCTGATTCCCTGAAGGAGATGGGTGCCTTCCCGCCTCCCATTGTCTGGAGATACCTCCCCACCATCTGCATTCAACCACCTCCCATCAGGGCACAATGCCTCAGGAGGACGTTGGCTGGAGGTGTCCCACTGTGATCTTCCTAGGGAAGAGAGGCAACGGCACCCCTGTGAAAGATGAAAGGCATTTCCCCCCCGAGGGAAGTAAGGTTGTCTCCCAGCCCGAAGGTCCCTCGCATTGTGATTCATCCCATTCAAGGACGAGGTGGCACCCCCGAACCTCATTTGTCCTTCATTTGCCTTCAAAGAGTGAAGCGAGAAGCAGCTTTTAGCAGACTACTACAGCGCTGCTTATTTAGCAGCTAATCTCACGGGTTTCGCAAGAAAGAGCAGGGAGTCACGGCCAGCTTTGTGTCTCAGTCACTGGTAGTCTCGCTGCTGCTTCCTTCTGGGGCCTGGAGACTCCTTCCCTCTTCCACCACCACCGGCCTGTTTGCATTAGAGATGTACTTTTAGTTTTAATGCCAATAAACAATAAGCAAGCGCAAAAATTAATAGCTACTTTTAAGGTGAACTAATTATACATGGGTAGCTCGCTATAGTTGTTTCGTGAAAACTGCAGAAGGGTGCTCAGAGTAATTCCTCTAGCACTTGTGGAGATCACAGTCCCGAAGCGCTGCCTGCTTGGTAGCACAGCAGCTGAAAAACATAGTTTTTATATGTAGGATTGTACATATTTGACAATAAAAGTAATGTTAGAAATTTTGAAATTGGTATTCAAAGCATTTAATGGCTTAGGAATTAAAATTATTTAGGCATTGCTGATTCGCCTGTCACTTTGCTATTTCAGTGCTTATCTTGTAGTTATATGGTGTGCAATATTTAAATAAACAAGGACAAACGTTTACATTTCTAATACAATATGTAAAGCATATGCATACTCATCCATAGGACGTCCTGTTAAGTTTCAAAAAAGCTGTCTCTTGACATAACTCACAAAAGGAAAATAAATAATTATTCAATACACTGATATCTTACATGTCCCAAAATCTGGACGAAAAGCCTTGATCAGAATTCGTGTGTGCGTGTGGTGTCAAGTGATGGTTTCATGCATGTACTAGTAACTGTTTCCTTACTTCATGTGTTCAGTGCCTGGACAAGTATCAGAAGCAAAATCGTTTTTTCTTTAAGGGTGTGATGCTGCTAATGTGTTAATCATACGTTTGGAAAAATAGGTCATGTAAATTCCAGTCTAATGACTGTGTCATTATATTTTTAAGGTTGCCAAAAAAGAGGAAGAAAGAGGTTTTCAGTACGCTGGAGTTTTATAGCCTCCATTAAGCTGCATTGCTAGTGGGGTGTTGCTGCTGGCACTTGATGCATGAAACTATGTTGTTCTTTGCCAGTTGTACATATTACAGTATTTGACACCATCAAAATGCCAGACTAATTTGGGGATTGGCAGATTTCTTGCTACCACAGTTAACACTTTAAACAGGAGGGATTTTGTTATCTAGATAATTATAATCACTGTAATAGAGGTTCTTCTGGAAGTGTATGTGAAGGAGTATGTGTCCTTTTTTTTGAGTTTTCACACAACTTTGAAACATAACATAATAATCACCAATTATCTGCTATTGTTTTGGGGGTCTTTTTCATTCCTTTGTCTCTCCTTATGTCTACAGTTGGCTTGTTTTTACTTGGAGTGGCTTGAACATACAGCATGTAATCTGTGCTCTTTGGCTCAAGTGTTTAGTCTGGTCTTCATTGAATGCTTTAGCAACAGATTTTCCATTTCAGTTTCTACAACTTCTTATAGTAAAAATACTTCACTACTATGTTCTTGCTTATGTTATAACTCACATTAAAACAGTATTATTACCAGAGTTGGGCCATAAAAACAAGGAAATATCAGTCCCTCTTAATGTTTCTGATTATATACAGCCTAAGTCTTCTCAGCAAATTGTGATTTCTTCTATGCTCAAAATTGTCTTTGAGGGTCTATAGTTAAAAAATATTAGATTAGATTTTGACTTGCAAGAACAATTTCCAGCTAAAGTTTTGGTTTGGAGAACATTCTGGTGTGGCAAGAAAGACATGTTTAACTTTGTCAGTTTTAAAGACTTATTTTTACTTACAGCAACATGTTGAATACACAATAATAAATACTGTAGGAAAATGCCTAAGAAGTTAGGGTGCGTTACAAATTCATGCCTGCCCACAGTAAATCTGAAATAAGTTATCTTCCCAGAAACTTAAGGTATAGTTTTTATCACTATTCAGAATTTTACTTTGCACCATTAAAATATACAATCAAAGCCCCAAATTATCGTGGGGCTTTCCATCCTTCAGAAAGGAGAGATGAAAAGACCCCTCATCTAGTTCCTGCAGAAAACATTTTCATAAGAGTTGATTCAGTTCCTCCATGCTATAACCCTTCCTCTTCCTAAGGAGCCTTCCACATTCTGTTGCCAGCTTTAGGTTTCATTTACCATTGGGGGAAATAAAAAGTGTTAGCTTTCCCCCCTTTTATTTCTGTTTCCTAATGGATTTACCTTAATGCTGATTTAAGATGTTTAACTTGGCTTCTTGGAATGTCTGTGTCTCCAGTTAATATTACTTTGTCCATGATCTTGGAGTTTGTGTTCCTACATTAGATAACTCTTCCCTCAGCCAGAATTTGATTTCCGAAGATGAAATTTAATTCCTTAAGTAAAAAAACCAAAGTGTGTGGGAAGGATAGAGGCTTTATAAAAATAAACGTTTGCAGAATAAGTCACAAAACTGCCTCTTTTTCACCCCTCTCCAGATTTAAGTCAAATGCATAGCGAATTGTGGTGTTTTATCTCCATGAAGGAGCTCCACATCTGGCTTCTATACTTGAAGTATATTCATCTTCTGTTCCATGTAACTATTGATGTAGAAACTGCCAGGCTGGTATCACTACAGTAATATTAGTTAATTCACATGTACATTTTTTATAGTACATTTTTACTCCACCTATATTAAAATAATGCCTTATTTCCCTTTATACAGGGTTCTGTTTCTGCATTATTTTAAATGGGGAAAAATAGTATTTAGAAGCAGCAAAAATCTAGATCACAGGGCAATTTTTGGCCCACTGAAGACAACAGCAAAAATTCTGCTGGTTTCAATAGGATCACAGTTTTATGTGAGCAGGTCACACAAATTCCAGCATTATCACTAATGAATTTACAAGTTACTAACAAATCAGTATTTTGATTCGCCTACCCATCGGTAAACTGTCAAAGGAGTTTATAAGGTTTCTGCTGGAAGTTAATAGTTGTAATTTTTCAAACTATTGTTTAAAGGCATTCTACAGCAGCATACTTGTACTTTAATGATATACTCCAGATATATTGCTGAACAGAAATAAAATTTGCTTATTATACCTGATATACTAAAGATTGCCAGAATGTACAAACTACAAAGATGCCTAGGTTTTTGGAAAGGAGATGCAGAAACATGATGACAACAAATGCTGTAATCCAAGAAGTAAAGAATTATACTTAATTGTATCTTCTCTGCAGGCAAAAAATGAGGTCATACTTACATAGCTGACAGAAGCCTCACTGCTACAAGGACCTTCTGAATTTAGAATAAGCTCACACTTCAGTTTTGATTTGTGGTGAATCTGATTCCTGTATTGGATGTTCTCTGCTATGCTGTTTTTATCAATCTGATATGTCAAATTTCATGGATATCAAAAATCCATCCTGATCTGTTTAAACTGCAGAAAGGAAAAACAAACATGCTTAATACACCTCTTTGGCATGTGATAAAAAGTAATAAGCTGACTTTCATTGTAACTGTCATGTTCTTATCTGTTGAATATCACTGCCTTTATTTTTAAAAACTGCATTGGTCCGATCCCATAGCAAATTTAGTATCAGAGATCTTAGAGGTCAGTACATTTAAGACATGGTCTAAGAACAAAGCTAGCAATAAAACTGCATATCTGTATTATTAAAAAAAAAATCAGATTTCATTTATATCACTGCAGTAATTAGACCAAGCCTAACAGAAAAGAAATTAATGTTTGACACTTCTGTAACTTTTACCATCTGCAAAATATATTGGGAAAAAAAAAAAACCCAAACCAACCACGGGGGATCCACTTTATACATCAGTTAGCTGAGACCACCTGTCAAACAAAATGCAGCAGCTGTTTAACTACCCCATGCGATACCACAGACCAGGTTAACAGACATCAACATACTATCCAGCTGAAATTGTAGGAACTCTGTAAGCAGGGTGCTGTTATCTGAACTGGAATTTGACCAGGATGAGAAAGTTTACTTACTATTTTTTACAAAACAATTGTTGTATGCTGATCAAGACACAGGATGTTTCCAAGGAGCAGTATCATTAACGGCCTCCATTCATTGGTAAAGCCAGAGCTGTAAGAACAAAACTGCCCCTGGACAGAAAATCTCCAGGTTTCCAATCTGCAAAATAACTGCCTTCAGGCAGTTGTTAAGAGGACGGCCACAGCTGCAGAAGAAATTGCACTGATACTGAACTGGGCTAAAATTTTCTAGGTTAAGACAGAACTAACACAATTCAAGAATTTGCAGTGAGTCTTCAGGATTTTATTTTCTTGGGCAGCTGAGCTTCTCCTGGGATATCTAACCCAGAGCCTAGTCCCTAACATAAATTAGATCGCTACTGAATCCAAATCAGCTTATCTTGGACTTTGTCTTCACTAGGGAAAAAATGGGGCAGAGATAGAAAGGGAAAGAACTTTGTTTCAGTTGGAACAATATCATATTATATGTATTAGAGGGTTAAAATTATCTTATGTTCCTACCTGTTTACTGTGACTGTGATAGTGTGTAAAAATTACAAACTACCTGGCTCGTATTAGGATTTTATCACAATAAGGTATTCTCTATCACCTAAAGTAACTGTTTTCCTTAGAGCAAAACAGATGCATTTCCTCAAATATGTTAATGCCCAAGTTTACTTAATGTGACCAAGTCATGCTGAGATGCGGAATTAAACATTTGAAAACAAACCATTTATTGAAAAAGTCAATTTGACATTATAAAGAAAAGCAAAAAAGCTATCAGTTATTGTTTTCTTTTTTTACCATGTAATATTATTTCAACTAAAATTTTGGCTTCTTTTAGTTTATATATTTTCATATTTTATGGGTTTTGTGATGTTAAAGGTTATCAGTCCATTTCACCTTACTAAAACACTGGGGGAAAAAAAATCATTAAAACTTTTCAGTGATTCTAAATAAAATCCAGTATTTTCATTCTACTGGAAGCTTTGGGATGTCTATTGTTTGCTCCAATTCAGAAATTTTTAAGTGTTATAACATTGGACCTTGCTGCAGAATGGAATTTCTAAGTAGATCTGTTATGTACGAGCCTAAATTTTAGGCAAGTTTCAATCATCTATTAATGTCACTTGAATGAACAAATCCTTTTACCTGTCAAGACAGATTCTACTCTATTGTCTGTACAATTCATTTACCAGAAGTTAATTGCTTGCCAATCATAAGTGATTTACGAATCCATTTACCTCACAGTGTCTGACCTTCAATTAATAGAAGATTTTAAAAAATACAAAAATCTATTTTATTTCTTTCCCCAAGAGTTTCATAGAGGCCTTATGTCCAAGTACAGATCCTATCCAGACCTGCATATTTTACAAAATTTTCTGGTACCACAACTCAATGGCTTCAAAATTCTACGATATATGAGTATCTTGCAGGTATCCTGCTTAGTGTCAATTTTCCTCCCTCACCATTTGTTACACAAAAAGTGGCCAGCTACAGCAACCCTTGCGCTTGACCTCTGTAAATTACTCTAACTGCTTATAAAAATAAATTAGCGATGTTGTTATAGTCTAAACCCACTAGCACTCACTTATGAATTAAATTTCACTAACTAGGTTCTAAACTTGAATAACTTGTGTGCTGCATGTCTTATGCTGAAACAATAAGCCAAGGAGATGGGGGAAGGGAGCTACTTTTTTTTTTTAAGGAAATCCTTTGTTCACTATGTGATTCTTTGTAACCGTCACATGATAAAACCTAATTATTTAGATAGGAAATCGACTCCATGTCTGTTTGGTCTCTGCTGAACCGGGAACGGGGCCTTCCTTTGCTTTCCTGTATTCTGACCTCTTTTATTATTATTATTTGTCGCTTTAAAATCCACCTATCACTTCTACTTTTTAACATTTCACACTTCTGTCACTGTAAATGGGGCCACATTCTTTCCCAGTGAATAACACTAGCAACGTTTCAGACACATAAAATGACAGTCACTCCTTGTGACAGGGCAGTCCACAGTTTTGGATTTGAGGACCAGGTAAAAATTAGTTAGCTCAGACCTGCGGAATTCATGCCAATTCCAGAGAACGAGGTAGTCAGATCTTGAGGCAAGCTCTGCTCCACCTTGCCCTAGCTCATGGTATTCAAATTGGTATCTGTAACCAGATTTAGCTCACACACATACTTCAGGATGGAGGAGAGGTGGTGTAATTTGGATCTGGGCCCATCTGTAATAGACAACTTGTTAAAAAAAAAAAAAAAAAAAACAAAAAACGCAAAAAACCCCAAAACAACAGTTGATACAACCACCATGAAAACACGTTTAACCTTTCTTCAAATAGATGATCAAACACCGAACTCTTTCAGTTACTTTATTCCTCTGTTTACATTCCCCAAACGCTGGAAGAAAGAACATGCTAACTTAAAAGAACATTGAAATGTAAGTAGTTCATATTTTCTATGTAGTTCTTCAATTTCTGAGCTATGATTTCTTCTTCTGTGCAGTGGTGATGGGTAGGAGAGAACAATGCATACCTCAACACCAAGAAAGAATTTTATCTTTACATCAGCGTTTGTTATGAACTTGCCTATTTTCCACGGACAAAAAATAAACTGTATATTCTACACAGTACTGAAGAGTAGAAAGTGAAAAGGTTAAATACTCAGCAGAAGAACAAATTGCCAATTTTCCCCTCATCCATACACATGTTGGTAATTATTTTCCTCAGCAGCATTATGCAATTTGTGACTCTGATGACTCTTAAAGGCAAATGTTTTGGGACTCTCCTAATTGTTGCTGGTTATACATCTACTTTTCAAATTCAGCAGTGATCAAAGGCACATACAAGTAAATCCCTATCTGGCTTATGTTTAAACCTATTATTAGGATTGAAATAGAAAACAAAAAACACTTCCATAATTTGTTTCATTTACCTGTGAACACTCTACACTGTCAGGTTCACCCCTTTGTGGATGGCAGGTTGTGTCACTCCCAAGTGAGACTGCAGCCACTGTTACATATATGTTCTTCCCTGGGCTCAGCAAGAAGACATTTACTAACCATAGGAGCATCAAAACAGCAGGCAGGACGTACGCACGCAGAAACAAAAGCTCCCAATATATTCTGATGTAGCTCTCCAGTTGACCTGGAATTTCCCGTCATATGTTATAAGGATCAAAAGAAATCCACAACAATCTGATTTTTAACTTTGAGTTGTAATAGTATACTCTGATTTTTAAAAATCTTCTTGCAAGTTTGTTCAGCTAGTTTTAGGAAAGTTTATTTTTGTAGCTTCCAAATATGCAAAGCCAAAACCGAATTTGAAAGGAGCCTTTACATTAACCAAATATGAACTGTAGGTGTAACTAGTTTTAAGATATATAACAGAATATTAATCATACTGTTCTCAGCTTGAATTTGGAGAAATTGTACTTACTGATCACAAATAACGATATTTAAAATATACCTGCATTTCACTCAGGGGTAT
The DNA here is from genome assembly GCA_013398815.1 of Ibidorhyncha struthersii. Classification (NCBI taxonomy): domain Eukaryota; kingdom Metazoa; phylum Chordata; class Aves; order Charadriiformes; family Charadriidae; genus Ibidorhyncha; species Ibidorhyncha struthersii. The sequence goes on from VZSZ01008379.1 coordinate 502,874, forward strand.
TTATTTCACCTTCTATCTCTGCATTTTTTGTTTGGTCACATGAAACTCCCTAATGCTTGGCCAGCTGCAGATTCTCTACCATACATGTTCATCCTTACTCCTTCCCATTTCTTCTGTTCATTGATACCTTTTCTTGTGTTCCCATTTCTCATATCCAGCAAGAGGCCAAGGGGCAAACCTTTTAGAAAGGAACACAGAGACAAACACCAAAATAAGGGTTTGGTAAGACAGACTAAATATTACTGCAAATTTCCTTAAATTCAGGAAACTAGAAAGCCCTGTTTTGTTTTTTTTTTTTAATTATTATTCATAGATTATGTCAGAATTTGTGTACTTCCCTTCATGTTATTTCTTACTTGCTATATGAAGCTGCTTCCTTAGGGTTTTTAAGGACCTATTGCTAGATAAAATTTTTCTACCATAGAAGTAACATTGTTCTGGTCTCTCTTACTATGTTCAGAATCTGATAGACTGGTCAAGGTATTTTTTCATTTAAATCCTTTTTACTATGAAGCTGTGTGAGAGAACATATTGCTACAGTTTTTGAAGCAAGGATACAAGCCTAACAGAGTGGATCCAGGCAGTCTCAAGCTGAATGATACTGAAAATGGATGAAAAGACTGGTTCACTCAAGTTTTATTCTCCATGTGCTGGATTAGAAGTGGCTGCTGAGCAGATCTTGAAGGAAGTTTAAAAAATATAGATTAAATACAGAGCAATGGCATTCCATAAGCAAAAACTGAGTACATCTAAAGTACTGACTTAAATGTTCACATGCTGGCTAAAAGTCTTTGTCTGCCTTTTTAGCGGCCTCAGATAAAGGAATTTTACAATTTTAGCATGCGGTTCCCTGAAAATATAAATGATTAGGTATAAGTATGCAGCGTCTGGAAGATAAAAAGAACAGTACAGAGATATACTTAAGAAAGCAAGTGTTTATGTGCTTAATACAGTGTAGTTATAGTATATTACACAGAGTACACATGAGCTGCCTTGCCAAATTCAGATAGGATATAAATAGTGGTATTAGATGTTGGTGAAATTGTAAGTGGATACATATCAGTCTACAAGCAGTAATCCCACTGCTGGTATTTAATATCACCACCTTCAGCAATCGCTCTACCATCATGGACTTTTTTATGTTCCAGCTTGGAGAACTTTTGATTAGAAACCTGACTATAGTGAACACAGTTTTTGTATTACGAAGTGTTCATGTTTGTCAACACTACGCTTTCCTCATTTCTATATTTGCTCTTGCCTTGTCTAGCCTAATTCTGGCTTTGTCTATTCAATACCTGATATTCCGCCCTCTCTTTAGACACCAATTCATTGTCTGCTTTGTACATTCAAGTACTGGCTCAAATAACCTTAGTTACCTTCTCTGCTGCCACATATCCTGAGTTTAGGTAGATCTTCCACTGACACTCAGTATTCCCTGCTGCTTGATCACTATGTTGTCAGCGTGCTCCTCTGTCGTGACGGCCGATGGCCTGCATGGATGCAAACATCCAGTGCATTTATGGAAGCAGAATTATAAGGACAAAGTGACCAGAGCTGCAAAATCCAAAGAAGTAATTTTATTTTGTAAATTCAAATACAAATTGTTCTTTACAAGGGTTTGAAATTCCAACTTTCATATTCAGGTTCCCAAATGGTGTGGTGGTGTAACGTTTTAATGATTATCCCCTCAAGCCGTTCACAAAACACATCGATTGAATCATCATTAGTTTCTTTCCTAGCAGCATAAAGCTATATGATCAATATATTTCTTGACTTTGTTCAAAGGCAAATTGTAATGATTCTATTGCTCACAGAGTCATACCCAAACACTTTGATGCTTCCCCGAGTTTGACAAATGCAACCCCTTTTTAAGCCTTTGAATAGTACATCACATACCTATCCATCATCGTGAAATGACCCCATCATTACAGTACAGCTCTGAGATTGCACATCCATTCATCAAACATCTTTCTTTGACCATAATGGTAAATTCCAAGTTCATATTCATTTGTAAAGTTTCATATCATTATTTTCTTTACTGCAAGCAGCAGACAATATATCTGTGAAAGAATTAGGAACAGCAGCATCACAAATACAATCGATACTTTTCATGAAGGAGCCTCTTAATCAGAATTTGTTATTACCACACATGTTCTAATTTTTTAACAGATCACAGGACAGCTCTCATCTTACAGGGCAGAGGGAGAGACTCTGCTTATACTGTCTTCCCTCCAGTTGGTAGCTGCCATGGGCTAAATATATTGCCAAACTTTCCCAATTTTCTCAGTGGTATTTCCTCTAAGCAGTCCCGTACACTCAGAAATTCCCAAATCTGCCTAGTTATTTGAAAAAACACCAAGCAAACATAGAGAGCCATATGCTACTGTTACAACTGCAGGTAACTGCAGATTTCCTTGCAGGCTGGCTGGGGAAAAAAAAAAAATATCTGGGAAGGACTTTACAGAATGTAAAAGTTGAATTTGAAATGGACTCCTTTTAAGTGATCTTAGGCTGATGACATAATGCTCGTCACAACCGCTTCTGCTGTGCAGCAAATATTAGAGAGCCAATAAAAGGCTAATGAAAAATACAGGCTATTCTGGAGTGTGCCATAATGAAAATAACTTTACTTAATTAATAAAAATAGAATATAAGCCAACCTCATGCTTAACAGTCTAGCTACAGAAACTGTTACCTGGGATCAAATTTATCCAATCAGAACCTGCCCCATAAAAAACGGAAAAAATTTGAAGACTTGTTGATCCATCCATGGCTTCCCTATAAGGGGAAAAAAAAAAGCCTGAAAAAACATTTTGCCTCATAAAACAGAAAGATTTCACTGGCGAAATGTTTAATTTTTTGCTGGTAGCGACTTATGAATGTGACTTCTGAGAAATTATTGAGAGTGACAGAGAGAAAATTGAAGCTTTTGAGATGTGGTGCAAGCCAAGACTCTTGCATATCTCCTGGACGGAAAAGATGATAAATGCTCATATTAAATATATTATTGGAGAAAAGTAGACTTGGTTGTCAGAAATGAATAGGTGTAAATGTATGTGCTTGGACACATCAGGAGCAGAGATGGAAATAACCTTGAGAATGTAATTATGAAGTGAATGGTGACAAGTCATCATAATAGAGAGCAGCTAGAAAGGAGGTGGATAGATGACACGCAGTAGGCTGCTGTGACTTCAGTTTCTGAATGATCAAAACTAGAAACAGATCAAGGAGGCTTCTAAAAATTCTCCTATGAAATCACCAATACGCAGGTGCCAATAAATTCATTTTACTTCACTTGCAAGCAAAGGAAGCAAGTGCAATTGTTCTGTCAATACAGTATTTTGTAAATTACAAGTGCATTTGCAAGTATACACTTTTTCAAATACATTGACAACGACAATCCCTGTCATTTCTAAACATGCTTTGATACCACAAAAGTCCTGTGGCAAGTATAACTGCCCTGTCTCCAAGTATGACTCAGAATAAGGACATTTTCAGACAGCACAGGAGAAAGCTTTCCTTACCAAAACCAGAGCAAAATAACATTCAGACGGATTATAGCTAGGGATCAGTTTCAAAGGAGCGTATCATCCATACAGTATTTGGCCCTCAAACCAGGACACCTTTATTCAGAACTGGTGGTGCTTCATGAAAAGTCAGGGAGTCATGGGACTCCTTTCCCTTCTAAGGAAGCTCTTTGTCTCCAACTGATTGTCTTCATGAGATAATACATACACACAAGTCCTCCTCCACCTTTTTACAGATTTTGCTTTGTCAATGCAGATCATGGGAGACACATGTAAGTCCCTGTTTTCAGGACAAAATGCGCTTCCTGATCTATTCTTAGATGACAGTAATTTCACTGCAAATATCCTCTGGAATGGGACGCCTTTTGGAGCTCTTTCATTATGGCAACACACATTGTGAAGAAACCCACCTTTGACTCAGGTGGGCATAATCGCTGTTTTCAATTGATTATTGATGTTTTTTACATCTGCTATTTTATAAAAATAGGTAGTTAAAACAATTAGGTGCTGTTATCAAAGACATGTTACACTGCAAATTTTAATTAGAAGCCTCAGGGATATCTCTGAAGATCCGGTACAGCAAACTTAGAGGCTGTAATTTTAACTGGAGGAGCTGTCTGCAACTGCATGTGAGAGAGAAACAACAGACGGACAAAGAGGAAAGACAACCAGAAACAAGGACTAATACCAAAGTCAAAAAGCTAAGAGACAAAGCTTCTCTGTAAAACCGAGGACAAAAAAGTATTTTCCAGTGTTTGGTTTTTACTGAGTTCAGAGGAGCTGGTGTGTTGCAGGAAAAAATGTGTATCATTAAAAAAAATAAATAGGCTTTCATTGGCTGGGGGGGTGGGTGGGAAGCATTAAAGATTAGGAAGCAACCTGCCAGAAAGCAACCTGCTAGATATCAAGAACTGGCTAAATGCTAGACCTGAAAACAAGTAATTAAGCTTTTTTTTTTTTTCCTCTCGACCTATTTGACTGTGACTTAAAAAAATTAATAGTGAACAACCACACTCTACCACCTGGTTCTGCAAAGCAGGAGCTTTCAAGAGCATAGCTATTATTAGGAGGACAAGTGCTTTAGTGCTTTCCTAACCCACCAGATAGGATTTCTTACTTGTTTGCCCTGTTGACTGGCAGATATGACTTATTCTACGGTTCATGACACACTGTTGTGACTAGTTCTTGATCATTATTACTATCCACGCTTACTGTACTAACAAAGACCTGAGGACAACCATTAAGCTGTTCCTGGAAACATGTGCGCATAGCTTAATTTAATCAACACGAATTAAGGGATTTTGTGTGCTTAAAGTAATCACTCCATAGTCTCTTCTGTTTCACCTGAAAGCCGTTTTGTTCTGAAAATCTTGTGCTGCATTATTTCCCCTACCAGTAAAAACACCACATTCTTTTTTTCTTGGTACTTTCCTCTAACCTTTCCTGGCATGATACAGAGAAAGAAGCACCCCACGAGATTGCCCCACAAGAGTGACTTGTGAGCACCCTTTATTTCAGTCTGCTTATAAATTACACTTGCAGTGGTAGTCTAAAATATATTAATAAACAAGCAACAAACAGCTTGGAGTAAATACATTCAAAAAAAAAAAACCAAAAAAACAATGGGAGCAAAAGTAAACGAATTCCAACATAGATTTGTCCAGGTAGTGACTCAATAAAATCTGGGTAAATACTAAAGGACTGGGTCTTATTATTAGACAGAGTCATCCATTAAAATCCAAGGGATCATGTGAACCTGGCTACAGCTGTACAAGAAGCAGAGTCCAAGTCAGATCTCAGCTGCTTGCTGAAATTAGAAGGGTGAAGGTCAAACAAGCAAATGCAACAAACCAGACACTAGCAGCTATAATCATATCTGTGAGCAGATTTCAGGACTATTCAGATTATGAGTATCACAGGTCAGATTATCTGAAGCTATTATGTTTGCACATTCTGAAAATGCCATGCATATATTCAAGCTAATTGCGAGTTAAGTGTTCATTCATACCTCCCTTAATTGGGTGTGATATCAGAACCACACGCTTTGTTTTAGCCCTTTAGAATTTCAAATGGTGCAGAAGTACCAATCCCGCTGCTTCTCTTCTGAGAAAAGATGGACCATTGCCTAATCATCCCACGACTACAGAATTTGCACCTACTCTCTCACTGTGCTGATCATGATTTGTCTAAGACTTATTCAAAACACCCCATATTTGACTAACAGCGTCTAAATTAATGGCTATCCTAAGAGAGCTCTGACAGTTTTACACTAGTATGCTGGCCAAATACTCCAGCTGCAGACCTAGGATATGTCATCAAGGTTGTGTTGATACCAGAAGCTAGTCAGACAGCAAATTATTCCAGGAAAGGAACAGTCTACCAGTAGAAACTGCACCTACATTTAATGGCTAAGGACTCCAACAACATTGACACTACGGGGTGGTCAAAGTTTTCATACTGCTGACTAATCACTACCTGTGAAAGCAGAAATATAGTGTGAACCTCTCCTAGATACTCAGCTTTCCACGGATGTATTTCAGGACTTCTTCTGTGATATACTACACATACGAGATCCTGAGTACTAAAAATCTTCAAACATTACTCCACAGTAATTGCTAACTTCACTGTTTATTGGAAGTCTACAAGAAGATAGATCTTGGTCCACAACTGAGAGTACTCCAAGTGTAGGGCTTCACAAACAACTTGTTTGAGGTGAAATAAAATCGTAATTAAATAAGCAAACTTTGCCTGGCACTTTCAAGTGAAATCTTTGAACTGCCACATCTAACTACACATTAGTTGCATTCTACGGCGTATGTACACTGTAACAGTTTATCTTATCCTTCAGTGGAAAATAGAAGTGACTGGAAGTGCATACTAGAGGCTCTGCACTGTGTCCTTAACTTAGACCAAGAACAAGTTGTGAGAGCGTAGCCCTCCAATTTTTCATTCTTACTCCTACTTCATGGCCTGTTGTATAAAAACATCTAGGTAAAGATGGCGCCACTTTGTAAAAAACTTACAACCACAAGATTACAAGAAAACATTATGACTTTGTAGGTCACATTAGTGATACACATAAGATACCACTTTTCAATAACAATAAAACAATACTCGAAAATAAACATTAAACCCCAGGAAGTTCAGAGACTTAAGTGAAATTTCTAGAATATGACACCCATAACACTTCAATTCTGCCGAAAGAGAAGCCTGCCTAACAACCTCCTAGCTTTATGCTTGGGTCATTAAAAAAATTCTCAGCAAAGGTCACTTCAAATTTATTTCTTGCATCATTTTTACTAACTTACCTTCTCTGTTTTTCTGTTTAAATTGAAGACAGCTCACATAGGTTTTTGATACATACTTGGTTTTTTTAGTTACAGAATAATCTTCTAGAATTTGTTTCTGATTTATGATGGTAATACAAGTGTATTAAAAATAAGGAATCTACACCAAATTAGTTGCTTACATTAGTCATTTGATTAGGGAAGCAAAGTACCTAATGTAACAAATGTAAGGCTAAAAACCCCAGATTTGTTAAAATTATAATAGTTCTGACAGTACATATTTTATTGACAACAAATAAGAGTTGATAGCTAGTCTGAGTACTTCAGCTCTAAGGCAAATCTAAACAGCCACTGATGTTCAGATTAGGAAAAAGATGAAATGCTTGGTGTTGGCTTTATTTGTTTATTAAATCAGTACAACCTTGTTAAAACTGAATCGTGTATCCCATTCTTACAGTCCCCTGTCCACCATGAATGCCCCAATCCATCGATCCTTAAGCCTGGAGGGAATAATTTTACCTAAGCCTGGACTCACAGCCAGATTTAAATGCCTTGTCTGGCGGCACCCTTCTAGATTTCCGAATCAGTGTCTGGGGTGTTGCTTGCAACTCTCAGTCATTTTCACTATAATGCTTCTGAGCTGGTTTCATAGAGGCTACGGACATTCAAGGCTTTAACTCCCCTAGGACAACACTGCACAGAGACAAGGAACACAGGTGTGGGAGAGAAGTTTCCTACCTACGTGCTATTACACCACAAGTACCCAAGAGCTCCTCAGTCTTTGTACTTTTTACTCCCAGACCTCGTAAATCTGGAGTTTGGCATACTTTCACCATAATCTCACTTTCCCATCCCCTCACCCTCCTACGTGGCTGGCAGGCCGTGCCAGCCCCTCTGCTGTGCCCAGCCAGGCCCCAGTCACACACCCACAGCCCCTGTGGAGAAGCAGCCCGTCCCATCCCTCCACGCAGACGGGTCCCAGCCTCCCGCCTTTAATTTGCTTGATAGAAAATCCATTAGCGATTACCAAAACTGGGAAGAATGACACTTCTAGCTAGTTCAAGTAATAGACAACAGGCAGTTGAAGACCCTGAATTAGTCTTGACCAGTTAAAAGTCATCTTCCAGTTGTCACGCACCTTCTCCCAGCAGGGCAGGCATCTGGAAAATGCGTTCTAGCCACCTATACTTACGACACACAGGGCACATAATGCAGATTCAAACCAGACAGATATATCCCACTTTGCTGCTGACTTTCCAGACATACCCCATCTCTTGGAAATATGAAAGAATATTAAATTACAAAGACATTTTGCATGGAAGGATTTCCTGAGTTGGCTGGCGTGGGCTCCTTAGGTCTGCACATTCAAGCTTCTCCTGAAGATTTATAACTAAATTAACGTTTGAGAAACTCATCTGCCAGCAAGGAGGAAGAAAAATTTGGATGTCGAAGCCTGGATGCTGCTCTTCCCCCCGCAATCTGTCATGAAGACGGGCTATTTACTCCTACCTGCCACAGCACCCTCCGTGCCACCCCACGCACCCTTCCCCCCCCGCGATTTTCTTCTTCACCCCGCCGACCAGGCCCCGCCACCGGCAGCAGCCGCCTGAGGTACCGCGCAGCCATGACCAGCCCGGCTCCGTGAGGAAGCACAAACATGTCTCTTCCCCCTCCCGCACAGGGGAGCTCCCGCCCTGCAGCAGGCAACCCGCCGGCCCCCTCCCCGGCGGCCGGCCCCACGCCGCCTAGGTAGGCCTCGCCCTCGGAGCCGGCCGTTGCCTCAAGAGGAGAGAGTCCTGCGGGGTCGGGGCCCGGTCGGGTGAGCGGCCCTCAGGCCGCGGCGCGGTCGCTCCGGGGGTTTTGGCGCCAAGCNGGGTGTTGGCGCCAAGCGGGAGGCAGCGCTGCGGCGGCCGTGCCCGGTACTGCCCGCCGCCGCCCTACGCGGGGCTCGGCGGGCTACGAGACTTACTGGCCGGCGCCGCCCCTGCCCCGGGGCTGGGGCTGGGGGATCCTGGCTGGGCGGCGCTGCGGGCCCGGCCCCAGGCCCGGGGGCGGGCAGGAGTTGTGGGGGG
>VZSZ01008379.1:512726-543679 GCA_013398815.1 Ibidorhyncha struthersii
AAAAGAGGGTTAGAAAGTCGTTTCCATTCCGCTGAACTTTTGTTTTCTGACCGATAGAGGCCGGTAGAGGACTGTGGAGAAGGAAAGTTTATAACCAGCAGCACCAGGATGGACTTCCCTGCTGCCCAACCAAAACCTGCTGCCGACGGTAAAATCATCTACTATCCTCCTGGAGTGAAGGAGATTACGGACAAAATTACCAACGATGAGGTGGTTAAACGGTTAAAGGTGAGCAATCCTGACCACCATCCCCTTCCCTGCAACTTTGGCTTCTTGAGGTAAACATTTCATCAAGGGAAAGGAGAACTGCCAGAGGTCTGTTTCCTTGTCATAGTTGAAATGTCTCCTTCTTGCCTGCAGACCTTTGTAGGATTACCACTTCCTCGCTTTTTTGTAAAAGAGGAGGAGTCATTTTTGTAATTAGTGACTGTACTCTTGCAAGTTGTCTCAAAGCCAGAGTTGACACGTTAAACTGCTAATTTCTGTGTGAAATACATCCACAGTTTTGGGGAGAGGTCTGAAGTGGAATCATAAGTAACAATTGCAGGATACATTACCGACGTTTTTTGTTGGTAAGCTGGAAGGTTTTTATGGGTTCCAGCATTTGTAGCAAGCGTAGTTGAGCGGGGGAAACAAGTAAGATCTAGTTAAGGGTATTCTTGACTGAAAAGATAGCACTGTTCACAAACAGCGGAGATTAATTTCTGGAGTTCGTAGATGGAATTTCGGAATTGTTTCATATGTAAATCCTGGCTCAGATTTTGTAATTTGATATAATAGATATCATTTCTTTGCTATTCAGTATAACTGGTACTTGGCAAAGTTGCTAAATTTTCATGAGCAAAAGGGACTGTTACAAAAGCATTTCTTTGCTTGCTTGACAGCATCCTGGAGGACTGTGAGGCTTATCTCTGTTTTTCATTTTTTTAATCGTTTTTTCCACTGGAAACATGAAATACTACTGTGATACAGTAGTATTTTTTCTTAACTCTGTGCTGAAAATGGAGAATAAAGTGGAGCATTGATCAAATATTGGCACAGCTCGTTTGTTAACTCCATGGTCTTTGGACCAGAAAGTTGTCATAACCTGGGGTTTGGTCCAGTGCCCACGGTGGAGCTGTAGTAGTAATTTTTTAGAGATCGGAAATATTCTCTCATCTGATGATGTGTTTCCTATCACAACAGAGACCTCACAAAGATTGAAAAATAGAAATTGTGGTCTTGGCTAGTTGGTTAGTATGTCGAAAAATGTCTTACCTATAAATGTGAAGAGAATGTAGGTTTTGTGCTCCGCTTTCAAAGCAGCAAGGCACATGGCAGTTGTTTCTTTAAAAATAAGCCTTGTTGTCCAGTTACAGTTTTGAAAATTATTGAATGGACAAGGCCAGCATAGTATTTTCAAAACTCCAGTGGAATATTGCCAGTTACAGGAGAAGATCCTAGAGTTTTGATTGTTTGGGCAGAGACCTGGAGTCAAAGTCGGTGTGGAATGGGGAGGAGTGCAGTTTTGAGGTGCTCATTGAAATGGGTATTTTATTTTGTCCCAGTTGGAGAACTTGCAACGGTGAGCTTGCTATTCCTAGGTAATAGGAATAATAGAATTTCAAAGTCATACATATGTGTTTTCCAAAATTCACGTGTGTGTGTTGGACATAATTTTCAGTCCAAGAGCAGATTTTTTTTTTCTGTGTGTTTTTTTTTTTTTAACTATTGTTAAGGAATTCAGATGACCTCAAGACTCTAGACTAACTTTAAATGGAAACAAATACTTTGCCTAGTGGACCTACCATCACTGAAACAACAGTGAAAGGTTTTTTCTTATCTTATTGGTACTGCTTAATCTGAATTTGAGGAATGTTTTTGGTTGGATATTGGCTTTACTGAATCATCAAGAAAATTGGAAATACTGTGCACTTTAGAACTAAACCAACAATTTTTTTTTTTCCTTATGTTTTTGTATAGACATATATATGGTCTTTATGAAACAGATCTTAGTATCAACTTGATTTATAAAAAAGAATTCACTTTGGCATGTGGAATATTATAATGATGCAGTGCATGGGATGGAAATGCTTGACAAAGTTTTGTTCAATTAAAAGATAACTTTCCACAACTTTATTACTTAAATGCCAGCTTTAGCAGAATGTACAAATTCAGGCATGATTCAGTCCTTGAAAACTGTAGGGTTTTTGCCGCCTTCTTGGTCATGTGTGATCTAAAGGTGCTCTGTGTGTCTCTTACAGAAGATGTGTGTGTAAATTGGTGTTTTGGCCACCAGGCTTTGGGTCAGTCAGTTCCTGCAAATTTTTGCTCTTTTAGCTTGTTGAAGTCATGGTCAACTTAATTGGTTATAAATATACGTCCTTATTAGCAACTTTTCTGATATCACATCTGTATTTTTGTGTCCAGACCTCTTCTCATAATGAAGGCGTTTCTTATTATTGGAACTTGAGATGTTCTGGGCACCTGTCCCAGAGTGCCTGAGCAGCAGCTTTTGTGCCAAGGACTTTTTAAAAGAATGTTTTTCTATCCTTTCCCTCCTTCTGCTTGGGGTTGTGGGTAATAAAATGTAGGCCAGATTCATTTACAGTGTTTTGATATATCTGTATGATAACATTAGCGCTGTTGTGAAAATGAAAGTATTGAGAATTTTAAAATCAACCTTCTGAGTGATGTAGAAAGGAAAAGCTGCTGGATTGCATATGTATGATGAATGGAACACCAGTTCAGGTGCTTAATGGAGTCAAAGGTGGTTTCTGGTGTGTTAGATTACATTGATGGGCCTTCTTGTAGTGGGACAGTATGTGATGTTTAATTTCGTCTATTGAAGAAGTTACTTTAACTGTGGTATACTATGGCTGGGGACAAGTGTCCGTTTAATAGATCCAATTAAGTTTAACCAAACTAGGGAGCTAGCATATAGCAGGGCATTGAGGCTTACTGCACTTTGACTACAAAATGATTTTTTTTTTTGGCTAGCGTTCCTCTTTACAGTGCAACTGTTTTAGTGATTGGTTTCAGGGCTGTAAGTCAAATGCTTGTCAATTTAGTAAGGCTTTTGGGGAGAGGTGATAACTTTTATTTAACCAAGTGGTAGAAGTGGAAAACAGCAGATGATTCTAACGCACCTGAGTAGTCCTCCTTCAGTTCCAAAATTGAGCCAGCAGCTAAATACAAGTTGAGAACAACTGTACTAGCAATATTATATTTCTTCCCTAAGATAGTTGAAGGTTGAAAGAAGTTTTTAGAAACTCTGCGTCTGCTTTGCTGCAAAGCTTCTTTACGACTATTGACATTTTTTTCAAAATTGACTGTATTTTACTGCCTTTGCAAACTCCAGACTTGTATATTGTTGTCAGTAAACCATTACATATCAGATGTAACTTTCTTTGCTCACAAGAGAATATTTTGGTGTCATTTATATATAACCTTGTCATCATTATGAATAAGATTAATAGTAGTGTACTTAATTTTCAGATATACTAAAAATAGCCCCATCAATCCAAAATGTTTCTCAGAGACTGACTTAAACAGCCTTTGTAGGGAAAGCCAGAACTGCCACTAAAAGAAGTGTCTCGCTCTGCTGCTTGTTCCAAACTCTGTTCTGTACCCTCTCTACAAGCATTTTCTTTTGCCGTGTGCCAAAATGGGTGGGTGTACATATCTGGGTTAAAACTTAGGAGGAAAAAAACCCAACCCAAACGTGTGTTAATTTTAGCCTGAATCATTTTCTTGCCTGATTTATTGTGAGAGTTCACAAACGCTTGTGCTGGCATCGGGGAAAAAGCAACTTCTTTCTGTGGCAGTCCTGAGTGTTGAAGGAACTTCAGAGTCGATTTGAATGTGCAAGTTTGCAAATGTTATCTTTTGACATAGTTTTGCAGAAACAATGCAAAAATCCCCACCTGCTAGATTTTTTTAAGTAAAAGAAATAATGCACGATCAAGAGTTCAGATATAACTTTGTACCAACAAGTACACAGTTTGGTAAAGTGTACGAGAAGTCTGTAGAAAAAAAGGAAGACTTTTGTAGTGCAGCATTTTATTTTGCTTATAGATATCAGTGTAAGCAATGCTAATTCATAAAATCTGTAAAAAGCACATTTAGTAAGACACTAAAGGTACAAAAGTACGAAAAAAGAAAAAAATTTTTGAAACATTCCCAAGGAAGAGAGTGATAAATTAGTTTCAGCATAGAGATTTTTAACGAAGGTTAAGGCAATGTAAATGCCTGTCTTTGTGACATTAAGAGTTTTATAGGTTAGAATTTATTGAGGGCGATGTAATTCTTCTTTATCATAGCTGGGGTTAGTATTCTGTTTTCTGAGGGGTTTTCTTCTTTTTGTTTTGGGGAGTGATTTTCCTTTTGTTTTTCAATCACTCCAGTAGTCTTGTTGCTTTTCTCGTGGTGACAGCCTGGCAAGGTGTTTTCTATGAAAGTTTCTTTTGATTTCTACTCACCCCCCTTCCACCCTCTCCCCACTTTTCCCTCTGCCACCCCACCCCAAGGCCTAGCTTGTGATCCTCTGGAGAAGTTAGCACTCCTAGTGTGCCTTGAAGTCTTCCTTATCTTGTCGCATGGCATTTCTTAGTTATCTGATATGTATTTCTGCCAGAGTGAAACAAACACTCCCTCTCCTTCTTCCCATTGTCTTTCTGCCTGCTCCTCTGGTTATTAGATATTGGCCTCTTTGTAGTTGGGCCTGTTGTGTATTTATCTTTGGAAGATTATCCTCATATCACTAGAAGTAGTTAATGCTAATAATGTATCATACTATGCACAGGTGTTTTTTAGGCATCTATTACATAATGTTAAAACTGAGAAAGATTGCTTTTTTTGCTACCTAAATGTTTTAGAGTAGGCTGGAGGTATGTGAGAGGGGGGAAAAAAAAGTTGCTCTGTACTCACCCTGATATTTCTACATAAGTTAATGGCCACTCTCTGAGATTGTGTAGTTAGATGGACCTTTGTGCTGACCTGGTTATGCTTAGGTAGTTATTTTGAAGGAAACTAAAAAATACAAATTAGAGTATCATGTGGGAGAAGAAAATTTATTTTATATTGTGTCGCACACTAGAACTTGGTAAGCTTGAGGGGGAAAAAAGTATACATATTTAATATGTTGGAAGGTATACATATTAAGTATGTTGTATTGTATTAATAAATACTATTTGCTGGCAAGACTTAGAAAACACAGGTATTTTCACTGCTTAGACCTCTGACTTGCATGTACTTACATGCTTACATTGTAGAATTATAAGTAGTTTTGTGGAGGTCATATAGCCAGGTTACAGAAATGATCTGCAGTTAATTATTCTAACAATTTTAAAACTTCCATTAATTGTATTTAACTGCAGACTGCAGTTTGCAATGTTCTTGAGCTATTGCTGGTCACATAAGCCTAAAGCCAAATTTCTAATTTGATTTTACTCATAGTTTAATCTTTTTAATTAGTTTGACTCTTGTAACAATCAAGTTTTTCATTAACTAGGACAGGCCACTAGTCAGAGAAGAAGAAATTTGCTCTGATTTTTTTTTTTTTTTTCCAATGGAATATTAGCTGTTTGCTTTGTAAATGTCCCAATTTGATAAATCCTTAGAGAAACAGACGATGTAGGCTCACCCAGTTCACCCAGATGTTACTTAATTTCAAACTGATTGATGATGAGACCCTTTGGTTTTGTATCTGATAATTTTCTTTTGTTACGAGTGCATCAGTAATTAATGGCAATTTCACATGTACAATATTATTCTAATGGTTTCCTGGCAACAAGAAGATAAATATATTGTGGAAGAAAAGAAGCCCCAATTTGAAAGGGGGAAAAATAGAGGTTGTTGAATTAGGAATTATAACTTCTGATGATTAACCACCAAAATGGATGGACTAGTTGATAAGTCCTTATGCCCTCATTTATTCTATTATAAACCTTGAAGAATTATTAATTTATTCTTGTGCTAATGCTTTTTTGTGAGGTGAGGACATCGTGTTAATCACAGTTTAAAAGATAGGGAATGGAAGAGCTACTGAAGGGAAAAAAAAACAAACGCAAACACAAGAAAGACAAGCTGGCTTCATATGCCTGATTTGGCATTTCTGAAATGTGAGTTCTGAAGTGACTGTGCATTCTGCTGCACTTTATATGTTCAGACCACAAGTTACTTTGATTTTGGTTATATTTCTGAGTGCCTAGCACTTCTGTAAACCAGGCCGCATTGTCTCTGTTTAAGAACCCAGAAAATGACAAACATTTTCTTTGAAAACTTTGTTATGGGCTGTTTAACAGGCATCATATAGAAACTTTGTAATAGGTGGGAAGCTAGGATGCAATTCTTCAGGCTTAACTGTTTTAAAACATGGCGTAGAATATTCATTTCCTGCAATATTTTCCTTCAGTTATAGTCTTCCAGCTTCAATAAATAAGAAAGGTAGCCTTTGGACAATACGCTCCTCTACCAAACAACCTTGATTAACTGCAGAGCAGGTCCTTTCTGTGGACTGAACCAAGTAATGGCTTCAAATTTTGATATGTGGGGTTTTTGTTGGTTGGTTGTTTTTTTGTTTTGTTTTTAAGGAGAAAAAAAAAAAAGGTATGCAATCACTTACCAAATGCCATATTAACATTAGGATTGGGGAGACTGACTAGATGTTTGAGAAGTATAGGATTGTCCACCTTGGAAAAGAGATGAATAAGACAGTTGTTGTGATAAAAGCATGCAAAATAATGAATGACATACTGAATTAGGAATTTCTGGGTTTGCCTGCCTCTCCTGAAGAAAGAGCATTCATTGAAATTGAAACTTAAAAAAATGTTGAAGGTTAAATATTTCTTAGGGTTATACTGGAAGGTTGTGGCAGAGCGGAGCTGAACTGATGTTGTATTTAGTGTAAGTGAAATGCTTTAATCCTATAAATCACTGACTTTAGATGGGAGTGCCTGTCAGTATGTATTTGTATGGTATAATGTGGGAGACTTCCTGTGTACTCAAATATTTTAAATAAAGTTTCGGTACAAAATCCTTGACATATCACTGCATTCTTATAAGGAGTTTGTATGCATACGTTTGCAAAACAGCAGGAGCCTTAGCTATGCTCAAAGACACGTAAACAAAGTGTTAATCTCACGACAGCGCTATGAAGGGTAAGAAAAATTACCCCTTGGTTTGCAGACAGTAATATGGAGATGATTGATAGGAAGGGAAATCAAACATCATCTAAAGTTACTTTTCTTCCTTGTCTACTTGAATCAGTTTTGCCTGTTTAATGCCTATGTGTATCTTTTGCTACCAAAAAGAAAAACAACAGACAAAATAGTTAGCAGATCGTTGTTCACAGCTAGGTACTGTAGCTGCTTTGGTAGTTACAGAAACCAAACTTTCATCTAGTCCCCAATCTATGTTAAACATTCTTTGTATATGAAATTTTTCCAGACTGCAATATCTTAATCACCATTGTTACCTAGAAATCTAAAACACATGCTTATTATTGGTGTCACTCAAAGCAATGTGTGTTTGCTGGCTCTGCAGCTGCAGTAAACTAATGAACTGTATTCCCACTGCTGTGCTGACATCAGAATTTGGCTGTTGCAAAGATGTCTTAAGCATGATGAAGTACTGTTAAAGGTAAACAAAGATAAAATTGGCACAAAGTATGTTCCTGCTTAGAAAGGAAGGTTGAAAACTTCATGGTACCTAGATAGCATGGGATATCCTAAATGTATGTTTTATTTATGTGAGACACATACATACTTATCTGATGGAGATGTCAGAGCTTGCAGTGTTAGGATCAGTTTTGCAGCTACAGTGAGGGAAAAATCCATTAAAATTTACTGTGAAGACTGGTCAGCCGTTTTAATGTCTTAGTTATTCTCAAGTGAGTTCCTATTTCTTTCTCGTTGTTTGGTAACATTACCTATTATTAATTGTAGTCTATTGTCTTCCATGAATAGAGCCTGTCACCTTTTGCTCAAACACTATTTAGTGTATTCATTAGCAATTTTAGGCCTTACATTATGTTTCTAGTGTTGTATTTTTAATACCTTATGGTAGAAATTATGGCATCCATCTCCAGGAGATTTATCAAAAATTTCCAAACTGTTGAAGCCGAGAAAAAGTTTTGTACTGGCAGCATACCTTCATAAACATTAGAGACACGTCTTTTCTATTTACAAATAATTTTTTGAACGGATACTGATATTGAAGGAGACAGAATATTTTTAAAAGGAGTTTGGAGAAATCCAATATTTCTGGAGTCTTCCTCCACCCCTTCCTTGCTGGCTACAGCACCTGAAAAATGCGCACGCTTAAAACAAAAAAAAGTAGTTCTGATAGTGTTTAGTAGTATTTGCATTTGTTTGCATTTGCTTGCAGTCATTGAAGAATTCTGTTTTCCTCTGCAATTATAGTCTCTGTATGGCTTTCTATGAAAATAACCTGATTTACCATCACGGAATAGCTTTAGATCTGCAGGTTTACAATATTTTTTAAAATATTTTATAACTACTGATCTTTAACCTATTACTGTATCTAACATGAGAGACCATTGAAAGACCAACTTCAAACTTTTACTTATTATGAAAATCTTATTACTGTAGTTTTAAGTGCCCGAGAAGTAGTCTCTCAAAAATTGAAAGAAGCATATTTGTGTTTTCCAGTTTACTGTGTATATGTGATACTGCTTTGTCTGGACAAATGTTTTTAGCTTGCTTTTCTAATGAAATAAGGTTTTTATATGATCAGCCAGTCTAATTTCTTTATTACTGATCTTCCTTGAAGTTACATTAGTTCAAAACTTGCTGGCAGTTGGGCAAAGGTTTCAGAGATGCAAGATTTGTCTAATTGGTGCTGAGCAGAATAGAGACATCCGAATGCTATTTATACAGAGGAAAATGGACCAGCGCTGTTAAATGTGTCAAGAGGCGAGCAGTCTGTGTGCTGTCTGGAATAAATTCAACTAATTCCCACATGGGTGTTTTGAGTGTTGCAGGAGATGTGCTGCCTCCCCCTCCAGCTCTCCAGGCATGACACTCAGAGGGGAGTGGGCAGGTAGTGCAGGAGGGTGAGAGTGAGGGATGAAGAAGGGAGTGAGTTGGCCGCCCTCTCTGAGAAGTGATAGGGAACAGATCTGTTGGAAACCAGCCATAGTTAATTTTGCTGCTTACGATATAAAACTCATCCCATATAGCAGCAGTAAAGGAGATAAACAGCTAAAATAAAGCACAAAAGCTTGTTTAGTACTCTCTTAACCCACAGACTGGTAGAGAGCGGTGTATGGTATTTGAAAATATTACTAATTTTTTAACTTACACTGGTGGTTTTTAACAACTAAAAATGATACCTGCATTCCTTGATCATCCTGATGAAAACTGCTTATGCAATATGCTATTGCCGAAATGAAAAAAAAGCCCAAAACCAAACCACTCAAAAGTAGCTAAAAAAAAAAATCTCAAAAGATGATCACTAAGCTCTTTAGTTAATGTTTTCTATAGAATTTTTCTCACCTAATTTTCTTTTTCTGTTTATTTTGGCTGCTTAGAATAATGATGATGGTACAAGTGCTGAAGCAAAATGTGTGCAGTGAAAGTAGAGTTGAACTTAGGAAGTGCTTAATATAAAGAAAATTTGCAGTTTGGGCCTTATGATGATGCCATAGTGTGGATGTGAAAGTAAGTTTGTTAAAGTAAGTTGTTGCTTGAAAAAAATAAACTGGTTGACTTTACTTGTGTTACCAATTTAATGAAAGGAAAATGCCGTTGGATATTTCCCCTTGAAATTTTTACCCCACCTTCAGATAAATAGCCAAAGTAGGGCAAATCCTGTTATTTTAATATTTTAATGTAATTTTGTGTTTTAACTGTGTTGTTCTTCTGTTATCACTTGAAAATATATGCATGTACTTAATTATCCAAAATTCAGTAATGGTTCTCCATAATAAACTCATTACTGAAATTTAATCATACCATATTAATAATTTACTAGGGAAATATTTGGAATTAAATTTTGAGGAATATAAAAATTGTTCTTTTCTTGTGATTGAAAAGAGTAAAACCTGATATTCAGTCACTTAACTCTTCACTGACTGCAGTGCCTTTATGTAGGCTTTAGTCCTGATGTTCTAGTCAGTCATAAAGGATATAATTTTTCTTTAAAAACTTTGTTTACATGAAACAGTGAAGAGGAATCATTCAGAAAGTATGCCCCTTTGTTTGCGCGATGGTGCAATGTATTGTAGGATAAGTGAAAGGAAGTTTAATTCTTAAGGTGTTAAAGTAACAAGAATGAAATAAAGTAAACTCACTACTTTTGTTGGTAGAAACAGAATTCAGCATTCTGCGGGGAGGTGGGAAAGGTCACCCTGTATGTTTGGGTTTTGACAGGTAGTTCTTTCTCAGCACTGAATTGCTGCTGAGTTAACATTCATTCACTTACAAAGCAAAACAAAGAAATGCAAGGCAACTTTAAAGCTTTTTACTGCAAATACGTGTTTATTTAAATACCTTCTCCAGTCATCCTTTGTAAGGTAGATGGCATGTGTCACTATTTCTGAAAAACCTCTAATCCATCCCTTCTCTAAAGCTCCCACTTCTGCTATCACCAGTAAAATTCCAGTGGCAAGAAAAGAAGTACTATTTTTGCTTGTGAAGTCAGTAAATGACTGTCTAGGAGTTGCATTTGTGAGCTTAGTGACATTTTTTCTTAGAAAATGTATGTAGAATGTGAAAGTAGGCATAACTCTGCAGCCTAAGGGAAATTGCAAAATCTGGAAATAAGATTTCAGCTTTGTCCTGGTTGGAACTGGTAGTCTAGACTGCTGTAAAATCATGAGAGTTTTGCTTTAGGAAATGGAAGGGTTCACCAAGTACTAAAACTATATCTTTGTAGAATATATACGCATTGGTACAACTGGAAGTAGGTCAGTAGGAAGCCTAATAAGTTGTTAAAAAAATCTCTTTGAACTGGGAGTGAAAATCAAGTTAAAGGCTGTGTTTCTAAACCTCAGCTGGGAAAGCGGGGGTGGCATGTAATGTTTTCCAATATTATGCCCTTTCAGTCCTAGCCTTTGTTTCCCTTTAAAGGTTAAAACACCTTCAGTCAGATTACAAAGTAAAAAGGCTGCCATTTAGTTTGGTTTCATTTTGACATCTTTGCCTGTTGTTCTTAGTTTAGGTTCTTGTGCAAACTGGAGCATTCTGACTGAGGTGGATTTGTTATGTACATTAAAGCATACTCATCCTAGAGCTGGAGCTCTGCGTGCCACTCCATTTCTGATGCTAAAGTTGGTTTCTCATACCCGTATACATCTTTTCTGGCAGTGAAGCTGGTTTGAGAGACATCTTCAGGGACTCTTACACTGGCTCTGCCTCCTTAGAAATCGTACTGTGGAGCTGCGCCCTAATTCACACCGTCTTGAGACTCTTCAGAGTCACTTCGACTTCAGTCTGTATGTGGGCTGTGATGAGTTTAAGTTTCTGTATGCTATCTGATTTAACGCCTGTCAAGACTTTGGTTAAAAGCCTGGCATCGTGCAACATCCCCATAAAAACTGATCTTAAAACTAGCCGATCACCTCAAAATTTTATAAATGAGGAAAATACTAATTGCTAGCATTTTTTAGAGGATTTATGGAGGGTTTTCCCAGTGCTTTTTGTCATCATTATTGATGATCTGCTTGGAAACAAAAATATGAGCAAAAATAATTTAATTGGGAAGGTGAAAAGGTGGAGGGGTAAGTAATAACAGATTAGTTCTGCGGAGTATTGCGAGTCATCTTAGTAATCTGAGTTGACCTGCATAGCGGGTATTTTAACATAGTCAAAATCAAGGCAGTTTATCTAAAAATAAAAAAATGCAAGTCCTCTTTACAGAGTGCCAGAATTGTGTTTTGGAAGCCTGTCATCCTGACATTGTTGTACCTGACTACTTTGAGTACTCTTAAGGTGACCGCTGCTACTGAAGGAAACACTCACTCATCTTCACCACTGCTGCCATTGCTGTTCAGGGAGAATAACAATTCAAAGTCGTTTGCCTTATTTGAGTCAGCAGCTCTCTCAAAGTCATAGAAAGAAATCAAGTTTGTGAAGAGTAAGAGGAGAAAAGTGAAAAATAGAGGCACATAGTGAGTGTAGGCAAGGAGGGGAAAAGTAGCATAGTTGGAAAGGACGGAGTTGCCAGACCAGTAGCTGGAGGATTGCCCTGAATCAAACCCCACTGTGTTTCACTCTACTGGAATGTGTGGAAGCACAAACACCAAAGCCAACCCTTTGAGCCAGTGAAGTGCTCTTGCTAGCTTATGGGCCATCCTCTTCCACACGCCAGCCCAGGTGTGTCTGTGGCCTGCAGGTTACTGGATTGTGGAAGTGACCCTATTCAAAAATGCTTATTTCTTTCCAGGTTGGTTTTCATTTGGATCAATGTGACTTTCGCAGTCACCTACTAGCCCACTCCTTCTGCCGGCAGAAACCGTATGACAGTCTTGGGGTGGCAGAACTGTTACTTTATGACAGCTTCATTTGGAAGGCTGTTCATTGGGTTTGACCTTATTAAATCAATGTAAAGATTCATTAAACTGCATCCTAAGATTCAGCTGAAGCAGTCCTGCCCTCCCCTGTGTGTTTTTACAGCCATGTAGTGAGCTGGTTTGAGAATCATTATCTATCTGAAAAGTAACCTGGCCAGAAAAAGGGATTTTCCATATTGTCACTTATCAGTCTTGTGTGTGCGGCAGTAATGGAGGGACAGGTCTGAAAGA
The DNA here is from genome assembly GCA_013398815.1 of Ibidorhyncha struthersii. Taxonomy (NCBI): domain Eukaryota; kingdom Metazoa; phylum Chordata; class Aves; order Charadriiformes; family Charadriidae; genus Ibidorhyncha; species Ibidorhyncha struthersii. The sequence goes on from VZSZ01008379.1 coordinate 525,472, forward strand.
TTTTGTTTGACTCACGCTGCCGTAAAACTGCACCCTAAGAAATTTTACAAACATCCCCCACCCCCCAACATGGACATGGTGAGGCAGTATCTGTATACAAAATGAAGTGTGTCCTGTGTTTCAGAGAGCTGCAAATGTAAGTGCAGGGAATGTTGCTCTACCCTTCCGCATCTGAAAAAGAAACAGATACAGAAGAGAATGGTCTCGGGTTAGAAACAATTGAAATCCGTGCCGCAGTTATACGCCAATGTGAGGATTGTGCTGGTGCCAGTACTTTTGAACTAAGGTGAATGTTGTAGAATGCACGATGAATTTTCTAATGTTTTAGCTCACTGGCTGATGTAATAGATCATACTATTCATCCTGATACATGATTGCTTTCAAAATAAATTGATTTTATATTGGAATTCAGAATTGAATTGTGGTAATATTTAGTGAGAGGTACTCAACTTATACATACATCTCTTTTCTCTACAAATGTTTGGTTTCTTCTTTTTTTTCCCCTTACTGTCTTTCCCATTTGTACAAAAGAAAGAATTTGAGGTTTCAGTGTTTTTCAGGCTTCCCTAAGCCCAATGGCTCACAGTTCCATACCAGTATTATGGTTATGAGATGTCGTCTTTGATGTTTAGACTCGTCTTTTCCTGTTCTGCAGTCCAAACTACTGAGACTTGTATTGTGACTTGAACAGGCAGTACAGGCCAGTGCTTGCAAACAGATTTGTCTTCACGCCAGCTCTCATTCCTATTTTTTCCCCTCCTAACGCCTGCTGTGGTTGATTGTTCTTTAAACAGACTTGCGCTAATTTACACGATGTATATCTGTCCGTAGGGGAATATGTGTGTGCATACGTACACATATACAGAAATGAATCTCTTATTTCCAGATAATCACACATTCAAGAAAAATTGTACTACGCAGCAGATAGGCACCATAAATAGCTTTCTCTCCCCCAAGCATGAACTGATAAATTGCAAGTAGTAGAATCTTTTTTTGTGTCATCTCAAAGCCAGCATTATTAACACTCCACAGGGCTCATAGCAGGGACAGACCACAAGTTTACTGTTGCACATGAAGCTTTTCCAGAATTATTCATAGAAAGTGAAAACGCTTCTTTAAGTGTTACTCATTTAACTCATATTTCTTACACTTCAGGGCTTGAGACTTGTGCAGAATATATTATTAAGGACTCTTTGATAGGCCAAAAATCCGACTGCTGTTGAAAAAAGTTTGAACGTACTTTTGTTTGTTCTTTGAAGAGACACTGTTTACAAGGACCTTGCACTTTTGTGGTGCTGTGTGCATTGAAATTCTGTAGTTGCCAAACTTCAGCCAACCTTAGAACTGAATCTCGCCCGTTTTTCTTTTCTAGTAGTAATTTGTTTGTATACGGAAACTTGTATGAAAATAGCTGCATGGGAATGTTGCCAGAAACTGTTGGATGAAGTTGTATGGATAATTTTGATTATACAAATCCTGATTTTGAAATAATTTGATTTCATCTCATGTTATTGAGTGGGTTTGTGGCTTGTTGTTTTTAGTTGTTTCATTTTGTATTATAATTAAAGCAAATCTTTATTTGTAATCTTCAATTCAGAAAGCTTCAAAATAATGCTTAAGAAACGAAAGTGTGGATATGCTTTGCATGTATTCACCAGTCAGTAGTATACTGAGATTCCTGGGGTTCAGTCTTTTTGTTTGTAAATAAATTCTGGAGACCTTAAGTGAGCGTTGATTCAAAATTTCTAGTTTTCTTTCAAGTCTTTCACGGTATATGAAAAAAAATGTGAGTAACATACTATTCATGACCAATGGATCAAATGTTCAGAGGCTTGATGAACACAAAGAAACTTGGATACATTGATTCTAGATAATAATCATGTTGAAAAGGGAAACTAGATGGAGGCTAATGTCAGTTTGACTATAAACTGACTCTGCGCTGTCGTAATTCATGCAAAACTTTAATATTGAAAATGAGAGGGGAAGATGTTCTGGTTTTCCTGGGCTTCTCTGAGATTGCTGACTAGGAAATACTGCTTTCTCACCCAAGAGAAACAATAAGCATACAGGATGCAAAATGCTTAAGTTGGAAGAATATATTCAGTGATGGAAAACTACTTTTCTACCACTTGTCCTCTCAATACCTGATTCACAAGAATCAACTGTCTTCTAAAGTCCTCCTTTTGACATCTGAATGCAGCTCCTAAGCAAATTCAAAACAAATGTTATAGACAGAGTGTCAACCATATGCAGGTGGCCACTATGCAATTTGTATGTTACCCCATGATTTTTCCGCTACCAAGATAACCCTGTGTGTGAGCAGTCAGAGCTCTGGCAAAAGGCAGATGCTTAAACATAAAGCTGAGCAAGGTAGTGGTTTCAAGCGGGCAGCAGGAAGCATCTTTCTCCATCCTTCAGTTTCTCTTGCTGGGTGTTTCCCTTTAGTACTTACTTCTTTTTTGGTCCTTAGTACAGGGTTGTATTTACCACTAGTGAGGAAACTGCCAATAGTAGGTAGCGTCTGGGAGTAACACCTTCTGGCTTTCTACTTGGCTGGGAATTTCAGTCCTATCCAGATTATGGTTATTTACTTTACTTTCAAAATCTGGAATAGAATTTTGTGATTAATCTTGTCATGAATGTGTCAGTATTTTGGGACTACCTAATATAAATACTGAAGTATTTTCCTTAATATAAGTTCCTTGGGCAGCAACTTCTTGTCTTCTACACTAATTTTCCATAAAATTCGTAGTCAAATATTAGTTCTCAGCCCTTTTCTTTAAGGTGCTAAATGGCTTCAGCTTAATGGCTGAATTTTAGGCCCTAAAGATTATTGTTGACAGCTTTTGTTCCTAATCATAAATCTTAGCCAGCAGCATTTTTAGGCTGTTCAGTGAACTCCTGCAGCTGTTGAAGGCTGTTGCAAGCCTCCACAATCTCTAGGCCAAAGTGCACTTCTGAAGTCTTCCTTTTTCACTATGAAGATGCAATTTTTTATTTCAAATTTAAAAAACAACAAGCAACAAAAAACCCAACAGATTCAGCCAGAATAAAATATTGCACTGTTACATTTTTCTTTTTAGGATGAAAAGGTGAGAAAACAAACATAGCAAGCTACATTCCACAGGTTTTTTTGTAAACCGTTTCAGTATGCTGCTGACCTGCATGCTATGATCATGAGGGTGATTAAAAAAAAAAAACAAAAACAAACCAAAACACACACGCAAAAAAAACCCAGAAAAACAACCTGCAGAACACGAATAAAACTGAGTTTCATCCCGTTTTGGCTTTTGAAGAGTAAAAGCAATGGAACTTCATGTATTTTAAGCCTCGTATATGCAAGCTTAAGACAAACAAGAAATTTATATGGGCTTCAGGACCTGAAGGCAATAACTATATGGTCTAGAATGTTTTTAGATAAGAAGAGTTAAATTTTGTGCTTATGTAATGTCTCATGTATGCTTAAGAAAGATCAAGTGGTTTATTTTGACAATCACCTGGTGAACTAGTTGTCGCTTTCCTGCAGAGTTGGTATGTGAGAGAGATTGATTGTGTCCTTTTGCAGGTAATGCTTCTCTTCCTTTTTTCAATTTTCCCAATTGTTTTTTATAGTATTTTTTTATGTTCTAGCTGCTTTTTAAGTCTCTAGTGCATGCATGTGGGCTACTGTTCTGAGGTCACTGCAGCCAAGCAAGTGAAGTTGAGTCTCTGCTCAATTTTTGAGTCAGAGAGACAAAACCAAAGATCTTTGTTAAACAACGAGGCATAATTTTTGCATGTGGCTTCCGGCCACTTCAATCCAGTACTCTTGATGAAGTGTACGCTTTCTCACATGTTCTGGGCAATCATTATTTTTTAGGCCTAGGCTTGCTGCCTTCCCTGTAAGCTTCTCAGATTTCTCTTGGGCACTTTCTCTTTGTCACAGATGCAGACATTTGTGAAACAACCAAATCTTCTGCCAATAGGTACCAAATTTATGTTCATGCTCAGGGTACAGGTTAATATTGTTTCAGATGTCTGGTCTTATAAAATGAATCAGCCACATCTTCCAGCTATTTCAAGTGAAGGCAAAAGGTACTCACTGCTGCAGCGTATGCACTGCCTTGAGATGGTGGTACTGATGTATTGGTAGAATGTATTGAATAAGTAACTGTACTATGAGACTCTTAGAAACTGTAAAACTTAGTGGGTAACAAACTACTTTATAAAGTTTTAAACTAGGTGTTAAGGTAATTTTAGAGACATAACCTCAAAAAGTGGATTGAATCTTACGTTGTTTTGTACTTTTGGGATTGACATTTCTCAATTTTTGTCATGGAGAGGATAAGTGATTTTCTGGATAACATGACATAGCATTGTGCAAATACAGAGCTACTATGCCTCAATTGCTTTTTATAAGTATGTCGGACCTTTAAAATTTTTTTGTGATTCCTGTTTTAGGCATTCTTTATGAGAATGTTGCTGGCAGCTGTTTAAATGATATTTAGTACTTGCGGGTTGCTGATTTCAGCAGTGTAGTTTAGTGAAATGTTATTTTAAACTAAACTCAGCATGGTTAATTCTGAGGCTGAACTTAAATAGTATATATAAATTATACATTTTAAATATATAAATAGTTTAAATAAAGAAAAATTTTATACAATGACTTTTCAACCTTTAACTTTGAGAAGTCTGCCTGATTTGTGTTCTTCCTTGCATAGTTATGTGACTTTTGTGACTTTTTTTTTTAGAAAATCTCATATTTTTTTCTCAGATAATGAAATTGTTATACTAATTGGAGAGCTTCAAAATATATCAGAATTGAGTGTAGAGGCTAAAATGGGAAAAGGCTGTACAATGCGTGTGATGTGAGTAGACTCACCAAGAATGGTCTGGGGAATTTGTCTAATGGAGGGTGCCTGATGTTTGTAGTGGGAATGGCCATACCATGGAGTCTTCATCTGCAGTCTGTTCTTAGCAAAGAAAGGAACTTGCAGTGCTCTATATGTTTTTTGAGACATTGATGATCTTTACATATTCCACTAAGAAAGTTTTAGCACAAGACGACTCCTTATTGGAACTATTTAAAAAAAGTCAGACATGTTTTGAAAACATTAAAAAAAATAATCCTTGCAATAACACTTTGTATCTGATATGTTGCCTGCTTCTTATCATAGCAAAATCAGTAGCTATAAAACTGTGTGATTACATACAAGGAATGTTGAGGGACAGGTACAGCAGTTAAGGGCATATTCTAGCTATCCACAAGGCAAAAATTTGATGGAACTGATAGGCAAAATAGTTGCAGAACTCTTATGTAGGAAATCAGAGTTACTTAAAGTTCTCAGAATGTTAGAGAAGAATTCCTAGACAAGACTTTATTAGCCTGAAATTAATGTAACAGCAGAAAATGAACAAAACCTCCACAACTCTGGGAGGTGACATATCCTCTAAAATAGTATTGCTAATCCAGAAAGGTATAGTAGAGCTCTGTAAAAGCAGTGATTTGATTTTGTTTCTTTATTTAGAAAAAAAAAAAGGTCTTGGTTTTGGAAATAGAATATATATTTTGGATGGGGGCTAATTTTCAATCAGTTCAACATAGCTATATGGCTTGAAAATGCTGTTAAAATGTTTAGCAAAGTTAGAACCAAGTGAAAACGTAGTCAGGGGACTGATGATTGGATGTAAACATCAAAATCCAACAAATAAAAAGAGATATGAGATATGAATGGGGAAAACTTTTTTTTCTATCTTCTTTTCTTTTCCTCAGTCTCCTGCCTTTGCCTTTTCCTTTTTAATTTTTACTTTTTCTTTTGACATACAAATGCACTTCACTCCTATACCCAAAATGGAAAAGTCTACATTATTGAGTGAAATGCTGTATCATAAAATTAACAGGAAAATCTTTAAAAATAAGATTTTAAATACTGTCATCGAAAGTCCTCCAGCATGGTTTCTGTAAGTAATATATTCAATTTGAAATATTTCCACACTTTTCGTATTGGCAATTATGATGGCAGTATTACAAGTTGAATTTATTGAAGACTTTTCTTATTATTCTTTGCTACCTACATTATAATAAAATACATAGGCTTGTCATATTCATTTTCCAGTCTTATTTCTCAGAAACTGAATATCCTACATATAATCATTAGGTCTTAACATCATCCTGTTACTGAGCACTGTGGATTTAATTTTCATATCCTTATGTCAGCAATATTAGTGCCTTTTATTTTTTCTTTAGTCTCCCACCCCATTTTAAAGAAAATTTTAGAAAGGGATTTTTTTTTTAAAATACTTTTTTATTATTAACATGTATCAGAATCAGTCTTTATTACTAGTGATACTTGTCGTTATTCAGAGTAAAATGATTTAAAATTGTTAAATGAATTCTACTAATACAGTACTTTCCATGCACTAATTATACATAATTTTCTCCCCCATTATTAAAGAATTAAATAAGACTTATAGCCAGGAAACCCCCTCCAGATATGTTTCAGGTCCAATTTTTCATGCACCAATTTTTTCCTGTGCTTTAAGAATTTCAAGAAACTTTGTTTATAATGGGGCTACTTAAAAATAAAATGAAACCACCAGCCACACACAGAGTAAGCAAATTTCTTCATTTTGCATTCAGTCCATTCCAGAGTGCCCTAATTTTGAGCTTGCTGGCTGTCTAAAAAGAAGACTTTTCTTGGGGGTGAAGGGGGGATAGTTCTCAACAGGTAGCAGAATTTTCTGGTAAAATAGTGCTTTATTGGAGAAGATTAATTTGTCTGAATAGGAGTGCTTTGCAGAAGTGTATCTGGTTTGGACGGTGCAGTGGTTGGTACACCAGCAGCTGCTGGCTGGAGTTTGCTGCAGTGAGATCAATGGGAATGTCCATGTCAGCCAGGGCCTACTGGGGAGCAGGTTCTGGTTTGATTTGCCATAGATTAGGGGTTTTCTGTTGTTGTTGCTGGTTGATAGTATTAGTTTTGATCATGAAATATCAAAACTTTTTACAGTTTCACAATTCTGATTTTTGTCCAGCCTTTCACATGGGAATAGAAACCCATATCTTCTGCATTCTAGATAACTGTTGTTAATACGAAAGGCTTGTAATAAGGCTCCAGTAGATGACAGGTACACAGACAAAATTCTTCAGTGCAATTTTATCATTAGATATGGGTTCATGCTAGGGTTTCATGTGATTTGCCCCCTAATGTTCAGTCCTAAGGTACAGTGCAATCTGGCTCCTAAAGAAACCAGAAAATGAATGCCATGGCTGAAGAGTATTTTGTTGTTCACCTTGATACCTGCTTGTGAGTATGATGGTACTATGTGTAATTGGCAGTCATTGAACGAGTTCCATGAAAGAAATTTTAATTTCTTTCTTCTCATATTGTCACAGACTGTGTAATCAGAGCTAAAGATCAAGGTACAAATATTTTGAATAATTTTCTGCTTCAGTAGGTATAGCAAGTTTTCAGCTCACCACAGTTCACAAGATTGCTGAAATAGAAAAAGTGTATCTTAGAAAAAAATAACGATTTTTGATCTCATTTATTAGTTGTGTTGGAACACAAGCAGGAAAGCAAGTATGGTGTGCTTTATGTATTCCCCCCCTGCTTCTGGATGACTGAGTCGGTGAGACTGTATGATGTACCACGGGATGTACCTGCACCATAGAGTAGACAGGGATGTAGTCTTTAAAACATCAGTATTGCTGGAAGCGTAGCCCTTGAGTTGCGTTTTAAGGTGAAGCTCTAATACATGATTTTGTTGTGAGAATTGAGCCTACATATTCACTTCAAAATGAATCCATATTTATAGTCAGTTCACAGTAGAAATGAAAACGCCATTGTTCTTCTCCAGCACCACCTTCTCTTTAGAAGAGGAAATGAATTATCACACAGCAGTAAGCTGGTTATAAAGAATCCTCTCCCGCACATCTGGAGGCCATTATCAAAGTACTTGGGAACCTTCATATGGAAATAGAAACTCCTTCATGTGGGGATTACACTTTTAAGAATTTTTCAGTTTTGCCCCAGCCATATATAACACTTGCTAGTATACCTAGGGGAGAAGGGCTATTTAATGAAATGCTTCTAACTGGTGATGTCTTGAATTATCATTAGAATGTTTAAAGAATAGTCTCTTTTTAGTCCCTGGGCAAGTACTCCTTTGTGATGTATCTGTATATGTGGAAGCAAAGTTTCTGAGAACTTAGACGACTTTCAGTGTTTTAATTTATGAACCTTCTTTAGAGTACTTAAACAATTGTTAGACTTTGGCAGGAAAATTGGAAAGAGTCCCGTTACAAATCTTTCCAGTAATAAAAGACTAGATACTGCTGAAGACTGAATTGCTTTAAAAAAATAAAATAAAAATTGGTGCTGTGGCACCACCCTCAAATCACAGATGTGTAAGAGGTGACGAATAGCGTGAGTATGAAGAGATAATGTGCTGAGAAATATGTGTACTGTCTCTTACTTCTCATTATTTGAAAAGAAATATACATACATTGTTAAAATGTATGATTTGATCCATAGTATTATAGCTTGTGTCATAGAAAATTGGGTGAAAGTTTAAAAGTAGGGTAACAAAATACTTAAAGGTTTTCAATACGGCAAGGCCAAACCAACAGTATTTCTCAACGTTTCTTACATTAAAAGTACTTTACTTGGGTTGAGTAGTTAAGTATTGTCATGCTTCAAAAGCTGACTGTAAACAAAAAGTAGATTTAAAGAAATAATTTTTGTTAATGACGAACCATACAGTGAACTAAGGTTAGATAGTACTCTGCACGCTCGAAAACCTTCAAGCTGTTTGGGAAGCAGGAAGCATGATAAGATGAGTTGGTTGATCGCAGGCAAGGAGAATTTCACAGAGTTACTATTAAGTCAAATCATTTAAGTGAATGGGGTGAATCTAGTGAAAGCTTTTAGGCTTACTGTCAATAAAAGCAAGGTGAGGAATAGTGAGAGAAAACAAAACTGTTTGCTGACTTTGAAGTTGTAAAGGACTAAGTTAGGGAAGACTGATGTATCAGTCTGGGCCGCTCAGTGAAGTCGTCCACTGAACAGCTTCTGTCAAAAGATCTAATAGGACTTAACGCTGGGTAAGGAGTCAAATGGTAAACGCTATGGATATTATGCTTCCCTTATATAAATTAGGCACGTGTGCTCATTTGAATACTGTGTGAATGTGCTCTATGCAATACTGCAGTTCTAGTGAACCTTTACCTTCAAAGGTATGAGATGAGGATGTGATGAGAATAATAAGAAACTGGAAGGCAAAGTAAAACTGATGTTCCAGAAGGGTAAATGGGGAAGCTCTGCTGTCTCAGGTCATGATACAAACCCAGGAAATATATCGTTACATTAAAATGAATAAATGAATTGATACATTGAATAAAAGTTTTGAAAATGACTGTAACAACATGTTTCCGAGACCTTGAATTTAAAATTATCAGTGATTACATCTTATGCTTATGCTGGTTTCTAATGAATAGAGGTAAAAGTAAATATTCTGGGGGACTAGTAGGATTTGGATATAGCTGCCCTTTTGAGGCTTCATGTGCTTGCTACTGTTAAGGTGAAGAATTTGTGTCTCTATTGGATTGTTTGTTAAGAGTTTATGTACCAGAAGGCCAAATTCGTCTTTTCTCCCTGATCTTGACCATTGGATTCTATCTACCTTCCCTTCTACTGGATCTGGAACGTATCAGATCTGTCCATGATCTAATAACTATGCCTGTCAGAAAACTATCCACCTCTTTTTCTGAGGAGGTTTTCAGCCAGATTAGTAAGTTAAGTTGACTCATGGAGTTATTCAGCAAGTGTTGGGGCCAGTGCAAAATATGCACTACATGGCCAGAAGCAGGACAGGGTGACTAATGGGAGAGGGAGGAGGAGGTGGTGGAAGTGAGTGGTTAAACTGGATCTCTATGTCATGTGGAACCAAAACCATAGCTACTGGGAGAAGGGTTTGAAGTATGTGCTGCAGTGACTGCTGGTTGGCAAACAGGTCTGAATTTCTGTCTGTGCTTCATCTTTCTTTGGTATTTCTTACCCTGTCAGTGTGTACAGAACTGTAAGAAAGATAGTACTCCAGCCAGTCAGTTACAAGGGAAGTTCTGTTAAATTCCTGGCCATTAAGGCTTATTATATAATGACAAATTTTAACTCTTCAGAACAAATAAAAGCACAGCCTGCTTTGATGGAAGGTTTTTTTTAAATTATTATTATTTTAACAGCTTGAAATAGTCCCTGTTTCAAAGGAGAGGAGAGATGAGAAACATCTCATAATGTGACAACAGTGGATATAAACGAACTTACAGGATGTTCTTACATGAAGCATAGTGGTACCCTCTTAAAGACAAAAAAAAAAAAAAAAGACTTGGCNATTTGCCTTGGAGGAAAAAGCACATTGCTATTACATATGGTATTGAGGGAACTGGGATTGTATAAAAATGGTTTTGAGTCTTACTACAATATAAATTTAAAGTCAGTGATGCCATCTAAAAGACTCAGTTATGAATAAGATGTTGTATTTTGTCAAAGTTTGAGTGATAATGACAGGCATGTAGTATTTTCTTTGCATGTCATGAATCTGATTCTTCCCACGGGCTTGTTCATGGCCAAAGAGTACAAGATTTATCACACAAAGTGATAACAACAGTAGAATTATCTTATTCTGGGCAGGAAGGACACCATTGTGCTTCCTGTTGTGCTGTTGTAATCTTGGGAAGCATACTTTTTTTGCAATCTTTCCTTGCAGCAGTCCATACAAGTTATTGTAATCAAGATGTCAACGTTACATGACTGATTTCTGGGGCAAAATATTCCACCACTATTTAAATAGCTTGTTCTAATTTGTGCTGTGAAAGACATTTTATATTAAGGCATCTGATTTTTCTCATTTTATTTGCCTTTCCCCCCCATCTGTTGCATTTATGTCACTTGAGGAATCTTCTACATTTATAGCAGAACTGGAATTCTGCTGTGTGTTAATGATGGAGATACAACATTTGGGTAATTGTACAACCTCTCTCCCAAATTGGTAACAATACTTGTTTTGATTATGATGCTGCGCATGTGTGGTGTTTATATTCATTATGTAGTTACTTAACTGTAGATACATGTAGTTACATGTATCAAGAAAGCTACTTCAAATAATTCATGAACTGCTCAGTATACTGTTTTTATTATAAGTAGTAGTCAGTCTCTGCTTTTTTCATATGTCAGATTAATTTAACATCTGGGCTCCTGGAAAATATTCTCAGAGTTGCTCAATTTAAGTAAAATAATACAGAATATGCTGTTTTATCAGTGTGAAGATACTGGTAAATTACAAGTCTAAAACTTCTTTGCTCGTGATCTGGCAGTTGGCCAAACCGCTGCAGAAAAGCCCAGTGTAGGTTAGTCCCCAGGGGAAGTATAGCCAGTTAAACTGTTAGCCTAGTCAGAGGGGTGTTACTGTACAGGCTACCACTGCTGTTCTGCATAAGCTTTACATCTCTTATGGTACATCTGCAGTCACATCTAGAAACCCTGCTTGTTGGCTTCGCTTGGTGAGCATGGTATAAAGAAGGAAGCACGTAGTCTTTGCCCCAAAGAGCGTACGATATGCTTTGTATAATCTTCTGTTTCACTTTTTTTTTTTCCTGAGTTATTCAGAGACAGTTAAGCGTCCTGTCAGAGAGTATTGATTAGAGACAGAATTTGTAGTGGAAATCGGGCAATAAAATTTATTTTTCAGGAGTTACTAACAGTACCAGGAAGGGAGTGCTACTTTTGTTTTACTAATGACAACAGGAAAACTTTGCAAAAAATCCATCGACTCCTTTCCAGTTCATTGTTTCTATGATTCACATATGCCCCTTGCTTAATTTGTGGATCTACTTCTGTCTAGCAACAACTCTGATAAATGTGACCTGAAAAGGAATTGTTTGCCATGAAGTGAAACCCTGCAAGAGGATGGTGCTCCAGAGTGTATGCTTCCCTGGTCAGAAAGCAGCCCCAGTTCTCAGGCTGGAGATGCTGCTGGCCCTTTACTACCCCCTTCTTCTTGCATTCTTTTTCCAGTGCATAAATGGCACTCCTGTATTTAAGACATGTTAAAAGACAGACCTTTGGCTGTTGTTTTGGTAGATTAAACAAACCACAGTTTCGTAATGTCCCCTTACAAGGAATGGCTTTTGAGACTCCTTGGTAGACACCTTCTGTACCTTTCCCATTTTGAATTCTTTTTTTTTAATCAGTGAGGGTAATCAGACCTAAGTGATGTGTTTCAAATTAGCATTTAGTATTTTTAGCATTTCATGAGTCGGTATTGCTGTTTTTTCCTTTCCTTGACTGGAAATACTTCTTCTGTCATATCCTGCAATTGCATTTTCATTGTTTTCATGCACATAGCCTGTTGTTGGCTCATAATCTTTTTACAATTGTTTAATAAATGTCCATCTTTCTCTTCTCCTGTTGTTTCCAGATGATAAGCCCTTAATAGCACAAGTTCTTGGTTTTAAGCACTAAGCATATGACCATTAAGCAATTATTTTGTTACTTTTGTTCTTCTCATATAATATCCTGTCCTCTGTTGCTAGTTCCTAACTGTGTCATTACACTCCATTCCTGCTTCTTGTACTACAGTTATTTATGGAAATAGTAAATAGGGTCAATTATAACACCATTCTTCACCAATAAATTCGTTCAGGTCCAAAAGGTCCTTTCAGTTTAACACTCTAGGAAGGGGCTAAGGAGACAAGGTTGGGCTAAGTGTCCTCTCTTCCAGTGCTCTCAGTTTCCATGTGGCTCAGCGTGATTCTGTTCTTGACAGTCGGACAAATTGCCTGTGATGATCTTCCTTGTCTAGAGAGGTGATTATCTGATCAAAGGAAGCTTTTCAGGTTAGCAAAGTAATTCCCTTTTAATGTGTTATCTTGTTTTTCTTAATTTCTGTGTTTGTTTAGCTTTTCCAAATTAGGTTTGTATTATAAAATTCTGTTGATGTCAGCCTGTTGGATATGTTGTCAGGATCTTCTTTCTTGATGATCAGGTTAACAGTTGCTAATTTCTGGCCAGTTGGTGTCCTTCTTGTTCAGATGTTAGTTTGTTTGGGGTTTTTTTGTTGTTGTGGTCGGTTTTTTTTGTTTGGTTTGGGGTTTTTATTTTTTTATTTTTTAAAGAAAAGCAAACAAAACCTGTGTTGCAAAGTTTTGTGATTTCATTTGTCAGTTATTTAAAGGTTCGGAAATAAGAATCATCTGGTCATCCTGATTTGAATATTTTGACATCTCTTATTTTTATTTCTATCCACACAGTAATTTCCATTTTTCCATGTTTGTTTGGTGGTTCTGGCTGGTAAATAAACTATATCTGAGGGAGACTAAGACTTCTTGTCCTATATCTGCACCATTTAGAAGTACGTTTTTCCGGATACGCATGTCTGGATTTTGCTGTTTTACAATTAGGTCTTAGTCAAACAGCATAATTTATTGTTAGTAGCTAATGGCAAGGGTCACCCATAATACTGCTTAAAGCAGGTGAAGAAAAAAAAAAGTAAAAATGCTCTGATGGCAGAGTTGAAAATTGCAGCGTTTGGGTGTACTTTGATTTCAGCCTTCTCTTGACATCTTTCCCTGAGCTGTCCAAGCTCTGGAAGAGTCAGCTGCGCTCTCATCAATTTGGGGAAGTTTTACTTCCGATTATCTTTTGTATTTAATCTTAATACTGGAGTTAACTTCTAATGTTATTCCTATAACAGTAGATGGTATCAAATTCTCTCAATTGTTAAATTTCTTCTTTTGATGATTGCCAGGTGAATTTTTAGATACTATCTTTCCCTGGTCTTTTTTTATAAGCCAGGGGTGGTTCAATGTTACTTCTTTGGAATACTATGAATAAGCTGTTGTAAGAACAGATGCAACCTGCACACAGCTTCCCCATGCTGTGACTAGCTTGGAGGTTTGCGTTTGTCCTGCTGGCTGCACCAAAGCTTTCCTAGATCTGCCTGCTTCTTCCTCTCTGCAAGCACTGTTTTGAGTCCCTTCTCTGTCTACACCGATTACCCTGTCCTCTCTTTGTGTTTATATAGCTCTCCTCCCTGTAATACTGGAACCATCAGTATGTTTCAGCAGTAGCTGAGCTTTCTGATCCAACAAACCGTGCACCTAAATCTGCGTGGTCAATAAACACAAACCAGGTTCTGAAGAGCAAAAGTTAGTGTTCCTGACTGAGGCACAGGTCTTGCACAAGAGCCACGTGCAGCTGAGTCATGTAAGGCCAAGCTACCATGAGGATTTGCTGCCTTTGAAAACAGGCCACATGTAAACTGCATACGAGGTGTGCGCAGACTGCGAACAACGCTTTGGCAACCTCCGGTGCATGTTTCAATGCAATGGAAAGGCTGACAGTCTCAGAAGAAGCTGCAGGTGGAGTTCATCTTGCCTCATTTCAGGCATTTAGCAACACTGAGCTGCTTTCATGGTTAGCGCAGAGAATTCCAGGGCAGAACTGAGCTGAAGTCTGTATATATCATAGACATCTGTGCTTGAATTCAGTTGTGGTCTATGTGTTTCTCTGCAGCGGGGGAAAGGTTGTGACTGGTTTTGCACAGTGCATGTTTTTATGTGGTCAGATGAACGCCACCCTGAAAGCTTTAAATTCTTTAATTTTCAATATGTTCGTAATGTTCTAAGAGCGACTTAGCAGTCTTAATTTAACTGTTCTTGCTAGTTTGAATGAAGTCGTTTGCATCTCTGTACCATCTCCAGTGTTAGAGCATTTCACTTACATGTTTGCAAAGCCTTGGAGAGTGAAATCTTGGTCTGATAATCAGAATTTCAAGGTACTATGGTAAAAATGGCAATAATTAATATTTCTAGAATAGTTTTAATACTTTTATTTTTGCAAGGTTACTAAAGTACTGGTATGTGGTAACTCAATGGAGATGCATTAAATCAAAACCAATGCAGAATGAATTTAATCATAAATGTGAATAGCTGTATTTTGTTTACATTTGCTAGAAATTAGTGTTTAAATTGAGTGCTTAATTATTTGGAAAATAATGGATGATGTTACATTAATATATTTAAATAATACTGTTCTGTCTCATGCTTTTTGCACAGAGGACAGTAAGAATTTTCTCTGGTGGAAGCTACTAAGTCTTTAGGGTTTTACATAAATGCTCTAGCTAGTGTTGTTTCAACTGTACAGCAAGACTTCAGTTAGACAATAGTACTGTAATCTGAAAAAGTACTGAGTTACGGTTTAATCACTTTTTCCTGGAATAAAAACTTGTTTAGCATGATAATAATTAATACCTAACTCTGAAATAACTGCTTCATTCTGGTACAGAAATATTTATGTAGTGGTTGAATCAAAAACTTTGGGCAATTGAGACTCCTTTTAGACCTAAAATGAAAACTTCAATACAAAGAAGAATTGGAATGGGGTTTTGTTTGTTTTGGGTTCTTTTTTGCAATTAGAACAAGGGGTAGTTCAGATGGATCAGATCACATCTTGAATATAATTTGCTTTAATAGAGTACCTATAATATGAATAACTTCTTAATATGTGGATTCATGGAAAAAATAGTTGTACTAAAAATCTGTCTGGCAGTAGCAATTCACATCTCCTCTCTGCAGTTGTATTTTTTCTTCGCTCTGGTTCAATGAAATATTAACCACAACCTTGAATTTTTTGGGGCTTACTTGCTTTGTCATATTCCCTCATTGTGTTTATGTGTATCACTACTTTTATGAGTGGTTTCCAGTTTGGGTTTAAAAAAATTTAAAACTTTAAATTATTTGAACCTTTAGTCTTTTGTATATGTAGAGTTTATTCCAGGTTTTCAGTTTCACTGATCTGTTAAAATAATCTGCTAATTTCTAGCTGTCACAATTAATACTGGTATTGCAGTGGTATGGCTAAAAAATTTTAACTATGAAAATCTTTATGAACCAATTATGAGCAGTTCTTCATAAGATGTTTTAACTTCATAAGATGTTATCAATATTTATTAGGTATCATGCAACTTGCATACTGCTTTTTTTCATTTATTTTTTCCTTAAATTCCTCTGAGAAAGCCCACAATTCGTAACAGGAAATGTAATGGAATTATAGGAAATGTACAAAGAGTGGGAACTATGACTACAATACAATTTATCAAAGCTTTGGGAAGGGCTGGATAAGTATGCTGAACTTTACATGTTAATATCTCTATTGTTTCTGCGTATCTCAAGCAATACCAGTCCCAGGTGATTAGAACTAACTTTTCGTTGTCAGACCCTAACGCAGAGAGGAACTTGCAGTATGTTGTCATTTTGTTTCTTTGTATTATGGATGTATTTGTGAACTATAGACTAGTTGTAGAACTAGACCAAGACTGTGCATTAGACACTGTATAAACATGGGAGGAGGAAGGGAAGGTAGTTCCTCTCAGAGGAAAGAAGACAAGGGATGGCTGCGGAGAGAAAGACAGGAGTACCCCAGGAAATCATGGAACAGTTGTTGATCAGTGCATTGTGCTTGAGGATATGCGGTTCCATTATGAATAAGTGATTTCATCAAGCATACAATAACTTGTACTTCTAAAGACTTAAGTTGCTCTCTTGGTTGTTGCTTAGTAACTAATTTTTCAGTTGTGCTAGAGGGCAAGAGTACTAGTCCTGTAACTGGTGAAATTTTGAGCAAGTTCTTGGCTTTCTAGCAAGTGTGACGAGCCAAGCATATATTGTATTTAATGTCTGGACTTTTTTCTTTCTTCTGTTTTAACAATTAATCTCATACGTAGATTAGCAAGCATTTGGAAATAATTCTATTGTGTAATACCTTAATCAGTGGCAATAGTTGCTTGGCTATAGAGACTACTCCCAGGCTGTAGGATTTTAGATATAGTTAATTGCATCTATTCAAGGAATGTATAGAATTATTTAGTTGAACTGTGATCATTGTTCAGCGAAATTATGGATTGTACTTGAATGGAAGTCTTTATTAATTCCCTTTTTACCAAATCTTACATGTGTACTGCCACCAGAAAGAAATTACATCATGCTTTTAACCATGGTATAGCCCTCTATAGTTTGTTTATATATTAGTTTCATTATTTGCATTATACTATATATTTTATGTACTCCATACATACTATTCATTATTTGTATTGCTTTGGTATCTGGGATCCTAGATAAAGACCAAGATAGTATTCTCTTCATTTTGTGTGTGTGCCATAAACAGAACATCACAGACTGAAGACTTTATTATAAAACAAAAGACAACACACAAATACAAGCAGATACGGGACTATAAAGAAACAATGGAGGAAACATAGATCAGTACGTTAAATAGCACTTCCAGCTTGCCAATGGCCCAATTACTGCCCAAGTATTGTTTTATAGTAGAAAAGAAACATGGGGGAGTGTTTTGCAGGGAAATAGAATGAGGTTTTATGGATATTTGCTGGCAATCCATCAGGCTGGTGTGTTTTCAAACAGGCAAGACAATGCCAAAGACTAGTTTCATTACTTTTAATGCCAGACTATCCTAACATTTTGTTACCGAATGGGAAAGTTGTGTGAGTTTTCACAGTGCCATGCTGCCTTACCTTGTCTGGTTTTCACGTATCAGAGAAGGGATACATGCAAGATTTCTGCATATAGATACAGGAATATGAGAACCCGAAGAGAGATCTGAATCTAGGAGGGTATTCTGGTTATGAAGCTTACGATACGCATAGGGAGAAAGGAGATTGGGCTTACGAGAAAGATGAAAAGATGGCTTGTATAGGTTAGCTATACAATTAGTAGAAAGACTGAAGGGAACTTTAAACGTGGTAAACGGAGTTAAATCCAGTTGGCGTTCAGTCACAAGTGGTGTTCCCCAGGGCTCGGTGCTGGGGCCGGTTCTCTTTAACGTCTTTATCAATGACCTGGACGAGGGGATGGAGTGTACCCTCAGTAAGTTCACAGATGACACTAAGCTAGGCGGGCGTGTTGATCTGCTTGAGGGTAGGATGGGTCTCCAGAGGGATCTGGACAGGCTGGACCAATGGGCCGAAGCCAATGGTGTGAAGTTCAACAAGGCCAAGTGCCGGGTCCTGCACTTGGGTCACAGAAACCCCATGCAGCGCTACAGGCTTGGGGCGGAGTGGCTCAATAGCTGCCCGGCGGAGAAGGACGTGGGCGTGTTGGTGGACAGCCGGCTGAATATGAGCCAGCAGTGTGCCCAGGTGGCCAAGAAGGCCA
>VZSZ01008379.1:543785-593389 GCA_013398815.1 Ibidorhyncha struthersii
AGGCTGAGGGGAGACCTTATCACTCTCCACAAGTACCTGAAAGGAGGTTGTAGAGAGATGGGGACTGACCTCTTCTCCCTAGTGACAAGTGAGAGGACGAGAGGAAATGGGTTCAAGTTAAGCCAGGGGAGGTTTAGGTTGGATATTAGGAAAAGTTTTTTCACTGAAAGGGTTATCCAGCATTGGAATAGGCTGCCCAGGGAGGTGGTGGATTCACCATCCCTGGAGGTGTTTAAAAAAAGGGTAGACGTGGTACTTGGGGATATGGTTTAGAAGTGGTTTTGTCAGGTTAGGTTAATGGTTGGACTTGATGATCTTAAAGGTCCCTTCCAATCTTAACGATTCTATGATTTAGTGGGAGGAATTCATATGGTACAGATGCAGTTTATCTTCAGTCGCCAGGGTAGGATCCACAGATCTTTTAGTCCTTTCTACCCTCTTCTTAAAAGCCTTCAGTAATACTTATCTGAATCCCATGCTGCAATTCAAGGTCCTTATTCTTTGTCCTGCCACCAGCAGAGAGAGTGTGGTATGGTTTTTTTTGTTTTTATGTCATTTTGGTTTTTGGTTTGGTGGTAATGGTGTGGTTTGGTTATTTTAGTTAGTTTGTTTGTTTCTTAAGCCTTCCTTATTGAAAGAATCTGCTAGGTTTTGAAGGCTATGTTATCTATTTTTTTAAATTCTGGTATCTAGGAAGGACTGGTGATGTGTGACATGGTGACAGGCAGACCTGCACTGTCACTAGAAGGATGGTTTTGTCCTTTCAGCTAATGCTTCAAAGTACAGCTTATGAATACATCTAGGGAAACAGGCCAATGCAGGTAGAATTTGGATTTTTATGGGCTGTGGCTGTAAAGTCCTCTTTTATTTTGTTGTTTGGTTGGGTTTTTTGTGTCTGTTTCTTTCTTGATTTTTGGTTTTGTTATAAGTTGCTTCACTAAAGAATGTACTTGTACATTTAGAGAAATTAAGGAGTTTTAAGTAACGTACTGTAGAAAAGGTTGCTGCCAAACGTTTATTTTTAATTTATAAGATCTACTGAGTTTAAAAAAGGGTTCCAAAACTCAGGAAGTGAAAACTTTCAGTGAAAACACTGAAAGACAGTGTTTTCATCTTGGAAGCGGGAGCATGCTTAACAACAGAGGAGCAACCTTAGTATCATTTGAATGACATGATAACAAAAGAATTGTGGTAAGAGCAAGAGATGTGTTTATTACCTGTGTGAGCTCAATCTTCTTTTGTGTTTTACTGTTAATAGTCTAGACGCAAATTTAACCCATCAAGATTTGTAATTCTGTGTTTTCTCTTGTATCTCTTTAATACATGTACTGTGTATGCTGTGTGTGTAATGGGTATACTAAATCTTACTGGTATACAATATGGCTGTCCACAATTTTAAGTCTAAAGATGCTCAAGTGACATGGAGGAATGGGACACAAAGTCTCATTTGACTAAGGTCATACTAAGAATCTGTGGAACACCTCCCTGTTCTGCGCTTTCATACTAGAAGTCTCCCCCTACTCTACTCTGGTGAGGCCCCACCTGGAGTACCGCGTCCAGCTCTGGTGCCCCCAACATAGGAAAGACATGGACCTGTTGGAGCAGGTCCAGAGGAGGGCCACGAAGATGACCAGAGGGCTGGAGCACCTCTGCTATGAGGAAAGGCTGAGAGAGTTGAGGTTGTTCAGCTTGGGGAAGAGAAGGCTGCAGGGAGACCTTACTGTGGCCTTCCAGTACCTAAAGGGGGCCTCTACAGGATAGCTGGGGAAGGACTTTTTACAAGGGCATGTAGTGAGAGAAGGGGGAATGGCTTCAAACTGGAAGAAGGTAGATTTAGATTAGATATTAGGAAGAAATTCTTTACTGTGAGGGTGGTGAGGCACTAGCACAGGCTGCCCAGAGAAGCTGTGGCTGCCCCATCCCTGGAGGTGTTCCAGGCCAGGCTGGATGGGGCTTTGAGCAACCTGGTCTGGTGGGAGGTGTCCATAGCAGGGGGGTTGGAACTAGATGATCTTCAAGGTCCTTTCCAGCCTAAACCATTCTATGATTCTAAGTCATCCTCATCCTTTAACAAACCATATTCCAAAAGTTAAACTGGCAACTTTTTATTTCTTCAAACTAAATTTTCACTTTGAGTTTTGCCAAATCATTATATTGAGATGTTTCAATTAACTCAAGGTTGCATAATAATTTAAAATAAACAATTTTGGTGGCATTTCTTAGGAATTAGTAGTTCTTAGCTGTGCTAGAAGAAACAAGGAAACCACATAGCTGATTTTTTTCATTATATAGATAATGCTATAGATGCAGTTTTGAGTATGCAGAAAGAATAGATCTGCAGTGTTAGACATATTTTACATGAGGGATTAAATTTTTATATGGTATCTAGTTCGTTTAAAGCAGATAAAAGGGTTGTGTGTAGCTAAAGTAGTTCTCAAACTCTGTGCCTTGATATAGGCAGAGTGTAAGACTGGCCTCTTAGGCTTCTCTCAAGTCTTGGCATAGCTCTTAAAGCAGCTGCATGGCTGCTTTACGTATGGCCCATATGTTAGGCCAGATGGCTTGCAGCCCCTCATACTGTCCATACTGAAGCAAGTCCTCACTTTGAAGTGGTCTGGGACTGCTTTGATGAAGAGATGCTGCCGTCTCCAACCTCACCAGTGTGCAGCGGTTTCTGTGCTGCACCTCAGGTCAAGACTGCCAAAATAAGCAGAGCTGCAAAGCATTTTTCAGTGTCTTAGTTTAAAATACTGAGTTCAATAACCGTTTAAGTACCAGATTAACACTTCTCCTTTTCTGATGTTTGTCCTGACAGAAAAATTGTGGTACAGTGATTATGCAGTGGAACACATTGATAGCATTGCATCCTTTTAGAAAATATTGTTTAGTAATTAGGAATAAAAGCAGAAAGCACTCGAATGTTTTTTTTTTCTGTGTTTTTCAGATGGTGGTAAAAACCTTCATGGATATGGACCAGGACTCAGAGGATGAGAAGCAGCAGTATCTCCCGTTAGCCTTGCACCTTGCATCTGAATTCTTCCTCAGGAATCCCAATAAAGATGTGCGTCTCCTTGTAGCATGTTGCTTGGCTGATATCTTTCGTATCTATGCTCCTGAAGCTCCATATACTTCCCACGACAAACTTAAGGTAAAAATGCTTTATAAAATAGAGGTTTTCTTCCTACCTCATTCTGTTATGGAGGGGAAAAAACCCCCCACCACCCACCTCAAAAGAAAAAAAAAAAAAACCAAAACCAAGCAAAAAAAACCCCACAAATGGAAATAATTTTTTACTCCCATTTATACTGATGTTCAGTTTTATTAAAGAGAATGTTGCCTTAGTTCTGTGAATCAGTGTAGTACTTTAAGGGCCAGAAGTGTGGAAAGGAACATTACCAGTATCTGTATTGGTGATAGCTTTCTGTCAGTGCCTAAAAAAGACAATTTAATGTCCATGTATGAGTTTGTAAATGTGGGTAGACGTCACTACTAAAGGGTGGTATTTTTAGTCTCTGCTGAATCAAGCTTGTAACCATTTTATTGTTTTTTTACAGGACATATTCTTGTTTATTACAAGACAATTAAAAGGCTTGGAGGACACGAAGAGCCCTCAATTTAACAGATACTTTTACTTGTTAGAGGTAACGCAATAATTGTAACTTCCAGTAGATGGTATTTGCTCTGTAAGCCTAAGAAATGTAATCAGTCTTTCTCCAAATGTGCCAGTATGCCTGGGAAATTTATTTTATTCTGTAAATCGCACCAGACTCATTATTGCTTCTTTTAGCAGTTATAATTCTGTTTGCATTTAGCAAATTCATGCAGCCTATAGTTGAGGAGACATTAAAATGATTGGTATTTATTAACATTTAGCCTTTGTCTTACAATTCTATACATTGTTTTTCATGTCATGCACCCTTAAGGTTATGTTACCTCATCAAGAGAGAATTTCAAATGCTGATTAAAATGCAAATCTGCTTATATTGATGATGGGAGAAGGAGTATAAGATTTTCGTTTAAAAACATTAGAAAAACCTACTATTGACAAGAAATGTGGGTGTTTTATCAGTGTGCATTTGGAAACAGTATCTTGTTTGTAAACCTTTTATTGATGTTTAGAACTGTATTGTTTCATAGCATGAAGAAAAAGTATAGAAATATGGACTTATATTAACAATTCCGGTCAATCTGCTTTTATTCATAAGAAATCAGATTATTCTATATTTAGTTTTTTTCTGGATGTATATTGCAAAACCCCTTTGTGTAAAGAGCTTTTTATATGCAAAGCAAATATCCAGTCTCTTTCCCCAAAGGGTTTACAATCTATTGTATAATGTTTTTCCTTAAATAGAAAAAATGTAACTAACATTATTATATTTATGTGACTCAATATGAAGTTGTAATATCCTGAATATCCTATTTTTGTTTTAGAATTTAGCTTGGGTTAAATCTTACAACATCTGCTTTGAGTTGGAAGATTGCAATGAAATTTTTATTCAGCTTTTTAGGACTCTTTTTTCAGTTATCAAGTAAGTTGAATTGCTTCAATTATATTAAACTGTCAGAATATCATCAGTTTTGGGAGTAGACCGAATCCTTGCAGTCTACAAATAAATATGTCTTGAGTAGAACTGTTCCTCCAAACGAGGAGACACAGGGAAAGCAAATGAGTGCAAATTACTGACAATATGGAGGGGTATGTGTCTAAAAGTAGACATGTTTTTAAAACTTCTTGACCATGTTATAAGAGTATACTTCATTCTGACTCATTTATCTACATTTGTGTTTCCATGGTTGTTATTTTCTTCTTTTTTTTTTTCCTTTGTTTGTTTTGTTTCATTTAAAGCAAAGCTAGGGCATCCTAGGTTTTTGAAGATTTCTGTAAGAGAGGAAAGGCACACAAAATAGTTTGTTGTTTTGAGGTGTGGAGAGTATAGGGGAGGGCAAGGTGGACGGTGTTAGACATTGTTTCTTAACAGTACTGTTAATATTTGTCAGGGTCTGAAAATTTAGTATTGATAATTTTCTTTGTCGTCTTAGTAATAGCCACAACCAGAAGGTACAAATGCATATGCTGGATTTGATGAGTTCTATCATCATGGAAGGCGATGGAGTAACTCAGGAGCTGCTGGACTCCATTTTGATTAACCTCATTCCTGCACACAAGGTCTGCAAAGTAAAATACTATACTAGTATACCATTGTAACAATAGTTTTTATTGCCTTTTGCGTGTTGTTTATCTCTCCACACACTTTAGCCATCACAGCTGCTTTCTTCCCCTCAGCCTTGTAACAGTGGATTGAAAATTTCCTTTGGGAATTATTTGGTGCTGTTCATTAGCTGTGTCTAGATTATTCAGTATCAAGAGATTCTGCCTACTTGCCACCTGAGGAACTCTGTACTGAAAAAGAAAGTATTTTCAAGCAAATGTAATATGTAATAGGAAAACATTACATCTTAAGCATTGTGGGTTGTTGGTTGGTTTGGGTTTTGGGTTTGTTGGTCGGTTGGTTTTCTTTAATTGAAAAGATGTAAAATTATTTTTTTTTATTTAAAAAGAAAGGGAAAGAGGAAAAAAAAAGACTTCGCCAAGATTTTTGTGGTGACTTGCTGCTTGCCTCAGCTTGCCAGTCAGACTCCCTTCCACCTCCCTAGCTGTTGTGTTCCCCCCCCCCAGTGTCCTTCCCCCTTAAAACTTTTCTTTTAATAAAACCCAATTATTACCTGAAGTGTAGTACTTTTTTTTTTTTAGTTAGTTGGTTGCTTTTAGTGGGCCATATTCTTTTATCAGTTCCATGATCTTTGTGCCCTTTGCAGAGTCCAGCATCCCTTTAACTCACTATAAGTGACCCCCCCTTCTTCCTAGAGGAGTCTCACGTGAGCCCCTCCTAACAGATTGCTGCTGTCATGCAGGTGTTGTCTTAGCCCATCTACACAGCTACTTCAGCAGGTTTTTCAGAGGCTCCCCCTTTAAAGTGAGCTTCGTGAACTGTCACTGATGCTGTCCTTCTGGTTTCATTGTGTGACTTCTTACCTGGTCACTGGGTCGGCATTTGAGCTTTTGAAGTACCTTTACCGTAATGGCTAAATAAAGTTGAAATGAGATTAAACACAACTCCCTTAGCTGTGAAATCAGGGAAAGTGAGATGCAGGGCTGGTGTTGCCTTCCATTGACCAAGAAAATTACCTTGCTAAAACACTTGTGCTTCTTACTGAAAATTCTATGGAGAACAGTAAGTTTCAATTATGAGCTACAGTAAGTGAACTGTAGTCTGATTACCAAGTACGTGTTTCTGTTTGTTCATTTATTAATTTAAAATAATGACAGTATTAAGGCAGCTCCATCCACGACTACATAATTAAAATTAAATTAGTGCATAAAACTAGGGATTATTCCTTTGGTTATCTAAAGAGGGAGAATTCATAGAAATGTGTAGCACAGGAGTGACTAAGCTGTAGCCATTGTCATTGACCTGTGAAATCTCAGCAGCAGTTGTAGAAGAGTATCCGTCATCTGAGGTCAGTTTGCATTCCTTCTGTTGTGACTGTGAGATGGGAATATCATTTTATCAGCTCATTTTTGTTGACAGCAACGAGATGATGTGTTATTGAAACTGCTAACAAGAAGAAAGGCCTTTTGCTTGTAACAATAGAAAAAGAGTACTTTTGAAATATGCTGCTCTTTGTAAGTTGTTTCTAATCAATTGTAGGCAGTAGAGATCAGGAGTGGAGATGTGTATGTCAGGCACTGGGTGATGCTATTAACAATGGTGGGCATTTCTCTGAGGATGACCTGGTAAACTTTGTACAGCTGAGCAGTGCGTTGTGACTACTTGGTGTAGACAAAGTAAAAGTGAATAAGATTCTTTAGCATTAACATTGTTAGCTTAATCATATAACTTTGCCTAATGAAGGAAATTCTCAAGCAAGGCTCTGTTAAAGGGGGAGGTAAACTTGGTGTAAATATTGGGTTGGACTGCATATTTAGTATGTTGGCCTCCAGGCTGGTGGCCAGTCCTTAATGGCTCTTGGCCATCATGATTGAGCAAATATGCTGTAGTTAGTGCTCAGTATGGTACTTTGGTCAGTATTTTGGTCTGTTTTAATTTGTTTGGTTCCTGTAGTAACAGAACTTAAATGAGTGCTTTACCATGGTAGTTAAAAAAAAAAACAAAACAAAACAAAAACCAACCAACCAAACAAGAGAAAGTTCTTTTGTCTGCTCTGTCTAGCAGAGTTTGACTGCGGTAATTATGTTTTTCCTCTCATAAACAGATCTCCTAGGAAATTCTGTGATTGTATTAATTGTTTGTCCTTAGGTATGTAAATCAGAAGCACCATAGCTTGAAAAGCACAGGTTGGTTTGGTTTGGTTTGGTTTTTTTGTAGAGAACATATAATAACAATACTTATACGTCCCTGCAAAGCAATTGAATACTAGTCATTCTCTGCTATGACATGATAAAAGTATCAGTGTGGCTAGACTGTTACACTTAACTGAATTTTGCCTTTGTAAAGGAGCCAAAATATGTGTTTTGGATAATGTATTCTATTGCTTGCTTGTTTGTTTGTTTTATTTTTAAAATTCTCTTACATTGCTTAAGACAATACTGCGATGAAAAAAGAGAAATATTCCAGTAGCTAGACATGAAGTAGAGTCTGCCTCAGCATCTAAATTATATTCATTTGTATCTCTATTATCAGTAACCTGGCTTTACTGTACATTGTTCTCTCTGTGTGTGCTAATGTGTCTCTTCTCTAGTAAATCCAGGTTTTCAATAGCAGTATGGTATGTCCCATTTTGCTCAGACCACCTATGGCATCAAACTGTTGTTCTTTTTATTAACTTTAAACCAGTGCTATTTTTAATATTTTTCTTCACACTCTCTATTATTACTCGTTATTCCTTAAAATCATGTATTTCATGTATTTAAAATCAGTATTTTCTTCTACATTTTCTACAGCATGGCCAATCCAGACTTTCAAGTTTTTTTTTTTTTTTCACCTAACAGACTGATTATTTGTTTGTTTATTTATTTATTATTTGTTAATAGTTGTTTATTTTATTNTTTTTGTGTTTGAGTTGCTGTTGGTTTGTTGGAGTTTTGGGGTTTCTTTTTAGCTATGGTGAGCGTGTGTAGGGGAAGAAAACCTAACACAATTTCATTGCAAGGAATCTTTGAAGCTGTATTGAAGATCCAAATAAAATATATTTTCTGTAGGAGATTGGTGGTCCTTTATTTTAATACAGACATACCTGCCAACAAGATTTTAATCATGGTCTGGTTTGGAGAGAAACTGTTTTGATTTGAATTTGAGAAGAGTTTATATGGATCTGTCTGTCTTCTGTAATGAGACATCAGTTTAGTGCTATGGTGAGACATCAGTTTAGTGCTGTGGTGACTGAGGAGAGATATTTGTTTGAGCCTTTGGGCATTTATTTCTCTTTACTATCAGTTGATGAACTGTCTTTCTATTTGTCATCTCATCAGCTTAAAAGAACACGAGGGAGTCATTCTCAATGTAGACTTGCCAAACACTGTTTGGCAGTCATCCTTAGGCTTTACCTGTGTTTTGTCTGCAGTCATTTGTAATTTTCAGGGCAACTGGCTAATCCACCTTCCTCTTCTTCGCCCCCCCCCAGCTGCATTAATTCCTAGATGCCTGGATGAGATCAGATACTGCATATTGGATTTTGTGCAGATTTAGACAGTCACATTTTTCAGATGTGCAGCTACATTTCTTATCTTGCTAGAGAGTAGTAAAAACAATGTTCAGATTTGTTATGTTGCAATCAGACGTTTACTTGGAAAGTTTACAGCTAACTCTTCCCAAGCGTAGGTGCTTTCTGTGGGCTATCTCAGACAGTACAGTACAGTCCATGGAGAATTCAGTGCAGAGCTTTACCTTCTAGACAAGGCTGAACTTTGCTACAGGGTGGACCTTTAATGAGTATGTGAGGGGGAAACTAAAAAACATTTAAATAGTAAGTTAGACTAGTTCATATATCAGTGGCAAAATTTGGTTCGTGTTAATTATCAAAGTATGAAGGTGCGGTAATGTTTCGTCAAAAGTTTTAATGTGATTGCATGTGAAATCTTTTCACAGATAGGAATGCAATGCTAAAGGGACAAAGGCTTAGAAGAATGTGCAGGAAGTAATGGTTTGGGGTTAGATTTCTTTTAAGTGTGTGACAACTAGTTTTAAGATTTTTCCAAGTCTGTAGTTGTGGAATTAACATAACTGAGCTTTGAAAACAAATAGATTGGTGGTAGAACATACCTTTCTGAAGTCATGGTCTTTTAAGGTTGGGAGGGAAAAGTAAAGTAATCTGAAATAGTTCGTCTCTTTAAAATTTTATTATTATTATTTCTTTATTTCAGAACCTTAATAAACAAGCATTTGATCTTGCAAAAGTCCTATTGAAAAGGACCGTCCAGACCATTGAACCGTGTATTGCCAATGTATGTAAATGAATTAATCCATGTTAGCTACAAGTAACTAGTGTTCTTGTTACTGTCTTGATTTATTGGAGGTTTTTGTTTGTTTAAAAGTATTGTTTATAAAAGTCATGTTTTGTAACACAGTTACAAGAATACCATTTTCCAAATAGGATATTATTAGCTTGATTGTTAAAGAAGTATGTGAGATATTTCAAATAACAGAGGAGGAAATTAATTTTTACCCATCACGGTCTAAAGCCTAAATCTGGGCTGTGAAAATAGGAGACCACCAGAAAATCCTGTTGCAACAAAAGGAATTACTAGTACTTCATATGTCCAGCAACCAGGCAACCTCATTTCATACCAAGCTTTAGGCTGAAGCATTTCAAACTACCAGCTCTTTACTAGATTTTTTTTTTCCCCATCCTAAACTTACTTTAATCATAAAGACTAAAAGAATTGAGTTTTTTACAAGGTTTCCTTCTACTATAATTCCTTTTGTTGAATATCAGTGTTGTATGTTCTACCTGTTAAAACAGCTACTACAGTCTTGTGGGGATGTCCATTCTGTTGACTTTCCTTGGTGCTGAAGCCAATAGAATTGTTAAAAGTCAGAGTAGTTTAAAAGGGAATTAGGCAAATTCATAAAAGATTAATCAGTAAGTATTTAAAAGCTCAAGGAGTTTCCCTAGCAAGTACCACTTTCCAATTCCCCTGTTTCTTTAAGCTTTTGTAATTAGTCATAGCTGGAAACAGGATAGTGCGTAGAGTGACCTTTGAGTTGATTTAATATTATTATTCTTACTTTCTTATTCGAGTGTGTAATAGCTTTGTAGCATTTGCACTGCTCAAATACTACTAATATTAAACCACAGTATCTAATAGGAAGTATATCAAGCATAAAAATTTAACAAGCCCAAAAGAAATCATTCATATTTTAGGCTACTTTGTTTTTTTCTGTTAGATTGCTAGCAACTGTGATAGGTTACCATCAAGTATCAGAAGACATATCATAAAGTCATCTGACATTCTTTAAAATGGATTAAAAGTAGAGAAGCTTCTTTTCAACATTCAGTGATCTTCAGTTTGGATTGGTTTTAAATTATAAGAAAATTAAGAATAAGATACAATTTTTTTTCTCAACTTCTACTACGTGAATATGCATTTTAAATTAATAATTCTTTTATTACCTGTTAATTTGGCTGGTGAGATGGTTATCGATATTTTAAATTATCAAATTACCATGAATTAATTGATCCTAATGGAAGTAATAGAACTGAATTATGAAGGATGTTTGTAATTTGCTTGAGCCAAAACTCTAAGGGTGAAATGCTTTGATGTAATGGAAAAAATGTGTATTGAGTACCTTCCATTAGAATTAAAATATGAATGACACTACATTAAAATAATTTTTTAAAATAGTGTTTGCATTAATGAAGGAAAATCTGCTAAATAACATTGTTTGTATTCCAGTTTTTTAACCAGGTTCTGGTACTGGGAAAGTCTTCAGTAAGTGACTTATCAGAACATGTGTTTGACTTGATACAAGAGCTTTTTGCCATAGATCCTCATTTACTGCTGTCTGTCATGCCACAGCTTGAATTCAAGCTGAAGGTAGGTTACAGTGTAGCTTTGGACAAGTAATAAAGTTTGTGTGGATATGAAGAGTGCTGAGCTGTAGATTTAATAAGTGTTCTACTGGAGGGATAAAAATTTAATATTTATCACTTTATTTTAAAGAGAAATGTAATATTAAAGGAAGGACACTGGAAAGTTGTACACAGTTGTGTGACTTCTGTGCTTGCAAATGTGTATTATGCACACAAAATATATAATCATTATAATGATAAATTCATATGATCTAATGCAAAAGTTATATGTACTTAATCTTTGGATTTTACTTGAAATTTATAAAGTAATTAGGCTGTGGTTAGCTTATCTCATGAAATGCGTGTGTGTCAGATTCAGTATTGATTTGCAGAATTTTCTTTTGTGAAATAATGTTTTAATAATAGAGGGGGGAATTTCCAAATACGTTCTCAGATTTGTCGTAATCTGCTAATAAGTCAGCTGACTTCATTTGCGTCCTTGGAAATAGTTAATTTATAGTGATTTGGGGGCTTGGTTTTTTTTTAATTAAAAAGCTATTTGTCTTTCATAAGATTGAAAGTGGACAAGAGAAGTAATTTTATGTGTGTGCATGTACATATAGGGTATAGTGGCAATAAGCAAAAATAACTGAGAAATAGGTATTTGGTGAAATTAGATATATCTTTTATTAATGTACATCTATTTTATAACATCTTAATTGGTGTCTTTTCCACACACATAAAATAGTCTTAAAGTATGTTTTAAAACAAAAATAAGATCATACATTGTTGAAATTGTTAGGGATATATGTTATTCAAACTACTGTGCATGAGTTTGTATTCCTGAAAGAGAAGGAGTTTTCAAAGCACAGCCATCTAGTCAATACCTGTAATATGTTACCTTAATAGGTATTTGTATATTTTTACACATATTCATCTTATGAGGGAGACTGAGAATTACCAGAAATTATTTCAAACTCACTTTTTAATCTAACTTATAAAAGCAGAAGGAAAAGGAAGCCAAAAATTATTATCAAGATATTACGGATAATGGTTTACAGTTTGTTTTTCATGTTTTGATTTTTAGAGCAATGATGGAGAAGAACGTTTGGCTGTTGTTCGACTTCTGGCTAAACTCTTTGGCTCCAAAGATTCTGACCTGGCCACACAAAATCGTCCTCTTTGGCAGTGCTTTCTTGGGCGGTAAGAGAAATGGGGATTAACATTCTGAATTTCTATTCTTTTTGTTCTGAATTTTCTGATAGTGTTGCATTTTTCATTGTGTTTTCAGGGGATGTACCTGTTTGTTTGTATTTGAACTAGTTCTTTTGTTAAAACTTTGAAGCAGAGGATTGCATACAGTTGTGTTTTAGAATGAAGAAACCTGAAGGACCGCTGCTGTATTGCTATCAGCTATGGGAATATAGGTTAGATAGATAGCACATTACATACATAGCAAAAATTACATAATAGATATGCCAGCATTGTTTGAAATTTCGTACTGCTCAGCTTTATCTGTAACTATATCTGTTTTATTTGGCATTTATCTTTTTGAGTGAAGAAATAATTATTTTTAAGTAAATATAGAAATCTATAATTTTTTTAAAAGTTAATGTTTTCAAACACTATGTTATATGGCAATTTCTATTTTTATAATTTAATACATTTATAGACATGCACACACGATTGAGTGTATGGAGAAGTATGTTCAAAAGTCAATGGACCAAATCCATTGGGTCAACATTTCTTCCACATATAATGTATTCAGCCTTTAATTTTAGTCTTGACTTAATTTCACAAGAAATAACATAAAAATTTGTATGAGGTACATTATGGAGACAAGTTCAGAACATTTCTATTGTATTATTTTGACATATAAAAGTATTCTAATAGTTAATGGAACATGTTACTACATAGAGAATAATCTTGAATTGCAAGGCTAATTAAATATTAACATTCATCATCTTCTGTCCCTCTAGGTTCAATGATATCCATGTCCCTGTGAGATTAGAGAGTGTGAAATTCGCCAGTCATTGTTTAATGAACCATCCAGACTTGGCAAAAGACCTCACTGGTGAGATGCTCATAAAGAGGTTTAGAATAATTTAAGAAGTGAGCAAGGAAGAATGTAATTATTTCTGTACATAGCAGTATAGTACTAAAATGTATCAAGTCCAGTGGTTGATGCTGGATGGAAGAGCTAACTACAGAGTAATTGCTTTCTGCTGAAGACAAGTGCTAGTTATTAGAAAGAGAGGAGTGCATGACGTTGTGTGGACTTTGTCAGAGTCTTTAGGAAGCTACCCATTGCAGAATGAGTTTTAAAGTAATTCCAGATTCTAATGAAACTTGGCAAGTCAAAGCAAATATTGATGCAACATCTTGATTTATTTTCAAGAACAATCAGTGTGTTCCCTGGTACTCTCTTCCACTGAGTTTCGAAAATGCCATTGTGCTGATCTAAACTATGAAGTTTGTTCCTTTGCTTCAGCATCATTTTAACTATGAGCAGAATTTCAGGCTTAACTGAAAATACTGTTCTTTTTTGATGCAAGCTCACATACAGCATTTGTCAGTATTTTTCATTTATTTACCTTCTTAGCTCCTTGGGAATGAGAGTCTCTGCGCTTTGTATTTCTTCTTTCCTCCCTGCCCCCCTCCCTATTTTCAGTATATTCTAATCAGCTTTATTTCACTTCACTGCTTGTTGCAAATGAAGTTACTGTAAGATATTTACTTTTATATTCTTCTCATATTTATAGTTATGTAATTGTTTTATATTTAACATAGAAAATGATCGAACAAATGTTTCCTGTAGGCAGCTATATATTTAACAGATTATATGGTTGATTATGTGTGACTGACATTTAATTGTTTCAACATTATTAACAAATCGGAATATGTCATATGTACATAACAAAGCCAAGCTTTTCATTGTTTCTGATCGTAACAGAATATTTGAAGGTTAGATCACATGACCCAGAAGAAGCCATTCGACATGATGTTATTGTTACAATTATTACTGCGGGCAAGAGAGATCTTTCTTTAGTCAATGACCAGCTGCTTGGCTTTGTAAGGGAAAGAACACTAGACAAACGGGTAAGTGTTAATATTTTCTTTTCAGGAATAACTGCTTCTAATATAATTTGGTAAAAGTAAAACCAAAGAACCAAAGCAACAGAGACAGAGAATCTTAGAGCTGACTATCAACTAGAATGATGTAGGGAAAAAACAATTTTCTTACCAGAACATCTTAATGTAGATTCCATGTTACGGAGGCACCAAGTAAGTGCTGTCAAGCAAATAAGATCATTGACTTGTGAGGAACACAGTCATATTGTAAGAGCATAAGAATTGCTGCATGTGTTTAGGCCAAAGGTCCTTACAGCCCAGTTTAATTCTCATAGTGGTCAGTTTTGGCTTCCAGCGATTTGTGATTTAAGGATTTCTTGAATCTGCTTGGTCACGTCATCACAGCTTTCAATGGAACTTTATTCCATGAATTTATCAAGTTCTGTCTTGAACTTGCTTGTACTTTATAAGCATCCATGTCATCTGCATCAGTAAATTCAAGTTTAGTGCATGTGTGGAAAAACTAACTTCACTTGTTCATTTTAAACTTGTCTCATAATTTCAATGGGTATCTCATAGTTCCTGCATTATGTAAAATGATAGATATTCTTTGACCCATTCATGATTAATAAATACGTCTACCATATCTTCTCCACTCCTCTACTTTCAAAGCGAAAGAATCACCTGATTAACTTCCACACAAATTGATTATTGTGTCCTTCTGATCATTCTTGTCTGGTTGTTCTATACTCTATTGGAACTAAGATGACCAGACTCAGTCATGGCGTTCAAGGTGTGCACTCTTGTGTACATACTTTATGATAACCTTCTTTTTCTCTTATTCTTTAACATTCTGTTTGTCTTTTACGCTATTTCTGAGCACTGAGCTGACAATTTTAGAAGACATCCATGTTCACTTGAGTATCTTTCCTGAATAATTTTAGATAATACATTTCCCAATGCTATACAAGCAAAGTTAGTGCAGATGGGAAAACCTGGCCTTAATCTGAATTTCTTTCATTTTGTATTGTAACATTTCACTAGCGTGACGTTTTTCTGCAGTTCTTCATTATAATATTAGATCTATCTCAGTAAATTTTGTACACACTGTTCAGTTCATTTTCTAATAATATTTCGTACGTTGTGTCATGGATTCCCTTCTGACTCCATCAGTAGGTTCCCTGCATTCCCTGCATTGTAAAAACCAGTCATTTTATTTCCACCCATTGTCTCCTATGTTTTAGTTAATAATTCACAACGGGATTTTTATTTTAAGATCCTCTGGTGTGAGACTTTGTTGGAAGATTTTTGGGATCCTAATGCATTTTATTGATGTGCTTGTCGGTCTGCTAAAATTGATTTTTTTCTTAGACAAAACTTCCCATTATGTCAAATGTAATGACTCAGTCCCATGACTTCATTTTTCAGCAGTGCCTACTCTTTGTTGTTGTTATTGGTTTGTTTCAACCTTTTTGGCCATTCAAAATGAGATGTTCTGGTGAGTGGCACTCTGTCCTCTTGGGACCCTTTGGTTTCTTTCACATTTGCTGTGTTCAATCTTTTCATTGGCAGATTGCTATAACAGAATAGTTAGCATTTGGTGTATCATTTCTAAATTCCTGTAGAAGTCATGGATGGGATACCACCTGGTCTTAGTGATTTTGTTACTGCTTGATTTATTAATTTGTTTTAAAATCTCTTCTAATGACACTTTAAGAAACTTATTCAGACCTCTCTCCTGGAATAAATCTTGTTTGTCTTTCAGCCCTACAAAAGGGTCTGGAAGGCTTCCTGGAGGCTTTGGTGAAGGTGTTTAATTAGTATGCTCTTAATAATTTGGTTCTGAAACTTTTGCCATGCTTCATCAAGGACCTTCAGTTTGCCAGAGCTTCTACTTTTTCCTGTTCACGCTCTTTTGGATGTGGCTGCATGCTCTTTGGAGGATGATGTTTTAATAGCAGACTTCACTGTGTAGCCATGTTGATTTTTTTTTTTTAAATTATTGTTCCTTTTTGATAGGGAGCATCCTTTCTATAACTTACGTCATTCTAGCTAGTTACTTTAATTCTTTTAACATCGCTTTTTCTTTTTTATGTTCCCCTTTTTAATGTTACTGTAATAGATTTTGAGAAAAGGATGTCATCTTTGCACAAAGAGAAATACTGATTTTGAGTATGTTCCCTATTACAAGGCAGCTCTTCAATTAGTTGTACCTGCAGCCTGACCTTGCACACTTCTCAGGAGTGATTAAGACCGCCTTCCTTCTTTTTCAGCTGTTAAAGAAACATGCCCAAAAAGTCATTTATGAGATCTAAAAATTTTTAGTGTAGCCACCACTTCCCACTGGGACTTCCACCTAGTCAGAACGGGATGATTGTTACTGTGTCTTCTACAAAGTGTCTCTGTTCTCCTTTAGCGTGTCACCAACAGTAAGAGGCAGTCAGTTGTACAGCTGTAATACTCATTTCTATGAAGCTAGGGATTTTCAGTTCATGTAGCCTTAGACCCATTGTGGTGGTACTTAATGTTCCTAATATGTTTGACTCAGTGATTTCACACCAGTTGTAGGTTTGCTGATATATTGCATTTCAGGGTTAGATGCCTTTTCAGGCGTTCATCAGTGAAGAATAACTTTATCTGTAGGTTATGTTTCTCTTATAGAAATCTCTGGAGAGAGCTTTAATGAAAATACATCTTGAGAAGAAATGAAAATTGAGGATTGACTAGAAATGACTGCAAAAAATACTTAGCATTTGAAGTAGACCTTTAACTATTTACCATGTCTTTGTAAATATAATTAGTGTAATGAAGTGAATATCAAGGACTTGAAAACTTTTAGAAGTGTTTTTTTAGGATTTTTCTCCAGTGTGGGAGAGGAACATTGATATGTCCATGTACCTGTCTTCATATTTTCTATGTAGGATTTTTTCAGTTCCAGACATAGTGCATTATACCTATTTTAATTATTATTTTGCTTTAAAGAACTCTATTTTCTGCTGACTGCATTTACCCCTTGTAGCCAGGTTTCCATTGGACAAATCTACTGCAAACTCCTAAGTGACCATTCATCAATTTGACTTCATCTAACTCTTTTTAGGCCTGTAATCATCTATCAAATGAGTATAGATATTACTATAAAAAGAACACTTGTCCAACAGGCTGAAGTAAAATGCTGATTGTTTAAACACACTAATCTGTCATTTCAATTCTGCCTTTTTTCTTTATAAAACAATGTGGAATCTAGAAAACTTTAAATTTAAATCATGCTAACTGTTATACCATTTATGTGATCTGTTTTTTTTCTCCTGACCATATTCTAACTGGCCCAGTGTTAGTAAAGATAGCCTAACGACTTTTTTAGGGTAAGAATTTTTGGCTAAAAGACAGTGCTTTGTTTTTTAAAATACATCCTTAGCTAAGTTGGTCTGTATGGGCATTTGCAAAATGATTACAGCTATTAAAAAAAAAAAACAAACAAACAAAACAAAAACAAAACCAAAACACCCACCAGGCAACCCACCACCACCTCCTATAGTTTTCAGATCCATTTTTATTGGTCCAGTTGCAAAACTAACTCTGGGAACAGATGCTTCCCAAAATCCAGTCCTTGGTAAGAATTGTTCTGAAGAATTCTCCATTGGAGCACTGTCTCTAGGGTCTTTCCAGTGTGTTCACTTTTCAGAATCATTAGTTTCAGGAGACATTTAAAAAAAACAAAAAAAACCCCAAAACCAAAAACAAACCCAAACAAACATGTTTTTTAAAAGCTTCTAAAAGTGGTTCAGATACTTTTCCATACACTGGAGTAATCTTAAGAACCTGAAAAGTTAGAGGAGAATTTCGACAGCTGACTTCTGTTCCCATTTCTCCCAACAGCCTTTGTGGTCTCTTTGTGAGAACAGACTTTCACACCATCGGCTTGAAGTCAAAACCTATAGAATGAGGAGCCATAGGAACAGGCTCCCATTTTCTATTTCTCTTTACACATTTTACTTATGTGTTAGTTTTAACTCCTCCTTCCCTGTGTGTACTAAAAACCATTGTGTTTTTTTCCAGATGAAGGAGAAAGATTTTAAGATTTTAATATTCTTAACTCAATGGGAGGAATAGGTTAGCTATTCCAACAGATAAGGGATTGTCTTGAACTTTCAAAAACAGGTTTTTAACTCAACCCAGCAGTCTTTAGTGAAGGACTTTAATTATGCTGGTTAACCAAGGAAGCTAAGACTGTCAAAATTCTTTTTTTAATTAAATCAGGGTAGTAATTCTGTTGGCTGTGTTTATTGATCTGCTCCCTTTGAAACTGATTATTATGTTCCCCTTTATTGTCATGTGCCTTCATCTTTTACCCTACCATATGCTATGTGAGCTTTAATTCTCAGTAGCACCTTACTGTCTTTGTTTTTTTTTTTCTACCTGTATCTCCTATTCAGTGACTTGCTTCTGTGGTGTCTCCAAGCATTCTTTAAGGGATTCTTGTCTAAGGGTGCCTCCCATCCTCTGCCTGAAACTGCCTTTCTGCATGCTTTGACTTCTACTCTCTACAGCAATTTCAATGATCAGAAATCTTACTGACAATCCAAACCTCCTTTCCTTATAGCCCCTTGTTAAGTACTCTGCTTTCATTTTAGGCTTAAATTTTCTCAAATCATTTCTTGCAATCCTCTGTTGTCTTCTGATGATAGTTTTGCTGTCTTTCCTGTGTCATATAGGGGATCTGATGAATACTTTTCCAAAAATGTTTCTCTTTCAGACCTTTATTTTCTTTAAAATGTGCTTTAAATTGGAATGGGTGTGAACAAATCCTTGCAGAGAAGTTAAACAATAATGTCTATTTAGATATAAAGTTTTTTCTCTTTTGTGAAAACATTATTATACTGTGTACTGTCAAAGTCATTACTATCTTGACCTGCTACTTGTGGTTTTAATGTTTAAGAAATATGTAAGAAAATACAATTTTATTTTTTCTGTCTTCTTCTTGATATAACTTAATCCAACAGCTAGTGGTGTCTAAGGCTGTTGTGCTGACATAAGCCATATTATCTTCAAGTTTTGTCTTTACTTTACCCTTCAAGAAAAAGAAGTCACTCAGTAAAACTATTAAGAAATTAAATGTGCAGTATCTCACTTAGTGTTATTAAAGTAAGCCCTCGGTTTAACAAGATTAAAGAAGTTATGCACAATGTGAACGATAGTTTCTACATTTATGCTTGATAGTGAAATGATTTGAGCGGTTAGTCCTTGGAGTTCAAGTCCAAAATTGATATCTAGTGTGTTCTGGAAGCAATTATCTCTTTCAGTTTGAATTTCATGCATTTCTTTTAAGTGGTGAGGGAAAACAAGTTTCTTCTGAGGCTTTCTATGTAAATCATTCAGTGGGAGACACTAACTATTCTCTCTAAATTAATCCGCAGACTGTTCTGGTATGATTCCTTCCACAAGACAGTGTAGGAGAGCTTACAGATCTTGTCTGTTAAAGTGTTTAATAACGGGACATTTCCTGTTTACATGAGGGGATAAAGTAGTAACCACCAAAAGCAAGGATGAGAACCCAGGAACTCCATCTGTGGATGTTGTAGTCTGGCTTTTTCCTGGACCCCTGGAGTCTTACTCCGAGGCTTCAGCAAAAAGAGCCTCTCCCACTGTCCTGGAAAGCGGCCTAAGAATTTCAAGCCCTAGCAGGTTTAGCTAGGTCTAAGCTCCAGACCTCCCATTTCTAGACAAGTGTGCTGTAAGACAGTGTAAGGGTACGGGGAGAAAGAAGGCTTCCACCTCTGGTTGGTGCCTGTCTCTGAATAGATAGTCTTCCATATCCTGGCTCAAGAAGGCACTTATTCAGGCATACATGTTAAGCTGTACTTAATTTTTTTTATACTGACTAGCTCCCAGATTTTCTTTGCTCATCACAGAGGAGTACTGGGTTCTTCTGCACAGGCAATACTTAATCTGCATACTATAGGGAAGAAACCCCTTATGTAGGCTTTACAAATTCTCATTTAGAGGCTCTAAACAGCATTTTTCAGCTTTTGCAGTGTCTAACGGTGGGAGGTCAGAATGTGGCCGTTTTGTCTTTCATGCTTCTACATCTTTACTGTATTTTGTATGTGTTTGATATTTATTTATCAAAACCACTTCCCCACCTCCTTTTCATTTTTTCCCCCCTCAAGTGGCGAGTACGAAAAGAAGCTATGATGGGTCTTGCCCAGCTATACAAGAAGTATTGTCTTCATGCCGAGGCTGGAAAAGATGCTGCAGAGAAAGTGAGCTGGATAAAGGATAAACTTTTGCACATATATTATCAAAATAGCATTGATGACAAGTGAGTCAACCTAAACCTTCCTAATTTTAATTGTATAGTGATAAGAAATACTCTGAGAATTTGTGCTTATCCTGAGAAAGCTGTTATATCACATTCTGTATTTGTGATTTTAAGTATGATATATTTAATTAATAATTATTAAAATGTGTACTAAGATACTCAGGGTGGTTGCATTATTTGTTCATGTATTCATTCTGTTGACTGATGGAACTAGATCTGTGACGATCGTAGATTGTCATTAACAACTGCGTAGAAAAAAATCGTCAAATTTTGCATTTACTATACTCTTTTCTTGTTTGCCATACTACTTCCCAGAAGCTAGTATGTTAAAATCTATGTTCTATGGGCATCATGCATGTACGCACCGCAGTACATGCACAGACGTCTCCTTTTGGTATGCTATGTAGAAATGGACCTTTTAGGTAGAACAAAAGCTGAAGAAATATCAGGGGTGCTTCCACTGTTGTCTAGTCTTCCCTGTATTGTCACTCCCTTCAATTTTTGAAATAGCATTTTGGGTTAGAGAAAAGTATTTTGGCTAAGGTTTTGGAAGATAGTTTTCAACTCTCACTATTAATTCATTGTCTTTCACAAGGAAAGCCAAACTATGAGATCACATAAAGGCAGAATTTCAGCCTAGATTTTTAATACAGCAGACTTGGAAATCAGCCATTTCTTTGTAATGTTTCTTACCATCTTGCTTATACAGTCTGCTACCTCAGTATGTTTCGTGATCTTAGTGACTAGTCTGAATGGGCTAATAGCCTCCTTCAGTTGCCAGTTATGACAGTCAGTTCTTACCGCTGCAGTGGTGAAGGCTCTCACTTTGTTCATCTGGCTGACCGTAAGTGGGCCAGAATTACATATTTGATTAGTTGCCTTCTTTTCTTATAAAAAGAAGGAGGATATGGTTATGAGATTGTACACACAGAAATTACACTGAAAGTCTGCTGAGGTAGAACTATTAAATAGTGAAAAATCAGGAAATCTCCACATAGTTATACAAAGCTAATTCTGCATATGTATGTGCATCAATTATGCTTTAATTTGCGTTGAGAGGTTAGTTCGTGTGTTTTTTTTCTAGCATGTTGGTGTCTCACTGTCAGTACACAAGTTTGATAGCGAGCAGGGAATGAATCGAAGTTCCACAGTGAATGGGACAGATGTTTTCAATATTCCTGCTCACGGGAAATGCAGAACACTGTCAGGGAAACAAGGCAAGGAATTTTAAGGAAAGACTGTGTCATCAAAGCTGAGTTTCTTTCTCTGAAGTGATTTCTTCTGAAAGTCTGATTGAGCCATTGAAACTGGTCTTTTCATGAGTAGGCATGGATTGTAATCTGTTTGTTTTCTGGGTATCCACAGTGAAAGCCTGATGGTTTTATTTTTCAGTGGTCCTCTAGTTCAGTTTGGTACCCTGAATTTTAATCCAAATTCTAGTAATTTTTAAGGCTGTCAATGAAGTGCTGGCTCAGTCACAGCACTGGGTTGGTTTCCCCGTCTCAGAGTGGAGGAATAAATGCGTTTCAGTGTTATCATTGTCAGAATTGGGA
This sequence comes from Ibidorhyncha struthersii, assembly GCA_013398815.1. NCBI lineage: Eukaryota > Metazoa > Chordata > Aves > Charadriiformes > Charadriidae > Ibidorhyncha > Ibidorhyncha struthersii. Next base: position 565,761 of record VZSZ01008379.1, read on the forward strand.
AGTTAGTAGTTTTAGCACCTGAAGAGCTGTAGCAATGCTATGGTCTTTTAAGACAGAGTCCATAGAGTCCTTTAAACACGCAAGCATAGGTCAAAATTAGGCAATTCTGGCCCATTTTCTTTCTGTAATGAGGGGGGAGGATAAACAGTAACAGTAAATAGCTGTCTGAGACTTGGAGTATTTTCCATTGTGGGCATGGGATTAACACTAGTTCTTTCAAAAGATAGTAGTGCAGTATCACACAGTATTCAGGCATGAAGTGGAAGAGAACAAATTTTCTCCACACATCGTTAACTCAGTCACTTGATAATGTTTTCGATGTTACTTGATTATTCATGCGCACATCTACTCAAGACTGACAACTTCTAACCGTAAGAACCGCTTATCAGCTGTGTGCTCTGAGCTTCTTTGTTTTACAACAAACGCATAGGGAATGGAGTAAAATAACTATATCTTAAACATTGCCCTGTTGCCCGCTCTTGATATGCTAGCCAATGACTTTCCTCACAGGAGAAGAGTGTGTCCCAGAGGTATTCCCTGTTTGTAAATCTTTACCCAAACCGACATGGACCAGGGAAGGCACGATACAGTCTCACTGTTTGTACTGACAGTTTTTCTAGAACATGCATCTGTTGGCACATGGGCTAGAATAATGTTCGTAAATTAGTAAGATAAGTCTGATGCCCTCAGTCTCCTAGTATGTTAAACAGGGATGGAGCCCCCTGAGATCTGAAGATCCTGTTCCCCAAGTAATTCAGTTCTTGGAGTCATCAGTAGTAAAATGTACGTTTAAAGGGAGAAAGCCAAGTTTTCTTTAATGTTATCATGGGCCTTGAGATAGTTGGATCCATATTCATCATCATCATATTCCCGTGCCTTGCCATCATGTGTCTTAGAATTTTCTTTGAACAGAAATATGGTGTCTTTGACCTGCACTGCTTTCTATGATCTTTGTATGAGGCACTCCCAGAGTACTTTCTAGGAATTGTAGTGAAAAAGTCTGTAAATTCAAACACACAAAATACTTGTCCATAAATATCAAATTGTATAGCTGCATATTGTGCACAGCTCTCATTGCCATGGATTAAATTAATGTCTGAATGCTCTTTCATTTGGGGGGCTATAGTCATATTTTGTATTCAAGTTTTGTATTTCATGTAAAACCTTAAATATGTATTATTGTTTTTTTAAAAAGACACAATTGGAGAATGTTTCTGCTGGTTTGGTTTGCCTTTACATAGTTTCCCTTTTGCTCCTTTTGTTGTATATGTTTTGGTGTTCCTTTATCTCTACCTTTTTAATACTGATTTTCAGCTTCTGTATTAGAATTATGGGTAGTTTCAAATGTTTTGCTTTTTCTCGAATACTATAGTTTCATCTTAACCATTCCCTCAAGGATACTTCAGATTCTTACTTTTCCTCCCCCTTGAGTTATACTCTTGTATTCTTTCTCCTTTATTTGGGCTTTTTACTGTCTGTATCCCTTTCTCTTATGTATGAGAGTGAACAAAGGGAGAGTCTCAGAGCCTAAAGAAAAAAAAGGAGAATTTGGATGGTGACAAATAAAGCAATTACTCTGTCTTAGAGGTGAAAATGAAAGAACATGGAAAAGCTCTCAAGAAGCAGTTCTTGCTAATCTTTCTATCAACTGTGGAAGGGATGTTACAGATGAGAGAGCATTACTTTTTTTTCTTCTCTGTTGAAAAATCTAATTTCAATGACTTCCGATATTTCTTGTTCTTTCAGCTTGTCTGGAAGGTACCACCATTTTTGGAAATGTACAGTTTTTATCTCTTCTTTTACTGCAGATTACTGGTAGAGAAAATCTTTGCTCAGTATCTCGTTCCACACAATTTGGAAACGGAAGAGCGAATGAAGTGCTTGTACTATTTGTATGCTAGCTTGGATCCAAATGCTGTCAAGTGAGTATAGCTTTTATTCAGCAAATACTTGCTTTCTCAGGCTTTTCCAACATCTCTATCATCTTACTTGTATTATCAGGGTTTAAATAAAAATATAAGTAATTGATGCTTGGTGTTATTTGCAAGTAGTATTTCAAAATATTTCTTTTATATACAAATCCTACATGTCCATTAGACAAAAAGATACCTTGATATTTGAGAAGAGTGGTTTTATGCATTTGTTTTCATCCAATGAGAACAATGCAGAGTTAAAAATGCTCAAGTTATGACTTCTAGATTTGCTCTATGTTAGGTCCATGATGAAGATATCTGTGAGTGAATGCTGGTTGATAGTGGCCTGTTTTTTTATTTTGAAAAGGTTATTTTCAAGATAATTTGGGTAGTTGTAAGACTGTGGCTGTTCTGCATATGTGAGATTGTTCCAAGTAGTATAATAAGAGAGGTGATGTTCTGTAAAAAGAGAAAATTGGTTCCACCTTATTTGGAATGTTTTTTTTTTTTAATACTCTGTAGGTTTTGATTGTACCTAGCAGATGTTGCACTTGTAAGATAAGTAAATAAACAATCTTATTTACTAATACATCCAGCATGTTCATGTCATGAACAAATTGGTAAGCCTTTTTTTTTCTGGTTTTGCACTTTTTCCAGAGCACTGAATGAGATGTGGAAGTGCCAGAACATGCTAAGGAGTCACGTACGAGAATTACTAGACTTGCATAAGCAGCCCACTGTACGGTTTTGAAAATACTAATACTTTATCCAGTGGACCTGTTAGACTAATTTACCGGGGTTCTTTTAATACTATATGTTCAGTGTGACTTTATTATTCTGTTGATTTCCATATGTAGACAATGTTCCTTTCTCATTAAGTAAGGTTGCTTTCAGTAACGCTTAAAAGTATATGGCCTCCTTATGTTTACCATTATTTTATATTACTGGTGAATAACTTTGGAAAATTTTTTTTAAATGTCCAAGTTTTTTGCTTGCTTTTGACAGACCTCTTTTGTTTCTCATTTTATGACATATTTTGAGAATGGAATATGTTGTAACACAAAGCAGTGATTTGTTTGTTTGAAAACAGAAGTTTTTAAGTATACTGGAATTTTACTTAATAAGCACATCTTCAAACTAGCAGAAACTTTAAATAGAAGGGCATTGCTTTGGGGTTTTGGTGTGGGGGTGTGCTTGGGGGAATTGTTTGTTTGGGTTTTTTCTTGAGGTCTTTTTTGATTGATTTTGATCTGTTATATGAATTAGCGTTACGTGAATTTCTCCAGTTGACATTGCAAGAAGATTTTCCCCCTTTTTTTCTGTGTCGTAGCTGCTAATGATACTGTTGTACTATTCTACTGTCTGTTCTTAAAACAAATACATAAAACATAAGGTTCCAGAGTAGAATTAAGTGCTGCAGACAACTAATGGGTCAGCGTTAAGGTATATTTTATAAAGGAGATGTCACTGATTTGTTTATTTGTTTTTGCTGTTGTCCTCAGTCAGAAGCAAACAGTGCTGCCATGTTTGGAAAGCTGATGACCATAGCAAGTAAGTGTTAATAAGTTCTATAAACCGTTATTATAGCATTTCTGGAAATTGTACTTCTGTGAAACTTGGCATACCGAAGTGACAAATTTATCTTATGTTAAACTGTGTTTAATCATACAGAAAACCTTCCAGATCCTGGAAAAGCACAAGATTTTGTGAAGAAATTCAATCAGGTTCTGGGCGATGATGAGAAACTTCGGTCCCAGCTTGAACTGTTAATTAGCCCTACATGTTCTTGTAAACAGGCAGATGTCTGTGTGGTAAGGAAATGGAAAAGCAAACTTCTATACCTTAAATATTTGTTCTTAAAACAGTTATTTGGCTTTAATGGTCTCTTTTGGTACCTTAACATGATTTTTATGTGTTTTCAATTTTCATAAAGTACCTTTTTGGTTAACCTGTAGAGATTATGGAAAATATAATTCATGATCATCATTTTGCTTCCTAAGAAAACATTATCCTTATTCCTTTCTGAGATTATGCTGAGATTATGAGCATCAAGCATAAAGTCTAAAAGACTAATTTATTTATTTTTTTTTAATATTTCAAGTGTTTCTCTTATGGTAAGGTTCCTAAGCTGTCTTCTGACACTGATGAAACTTGTTTTGAGTACCAGCAAGCCAAATATTATTCTATCTGCATATTATTCATTTATTTTTCTTCCTAGAACATTATTTTGAGATCACTCTTTCTTTCTCTCTCTTTCTTCACTCCCCCCCACCTCTTTAATGAAAATACACACCTTAATATTAAATCAGACATTTCCAGAGATTTGCAGATTGTGCCAACATTCACAGGGTGGTTTTTTTGTCATTATGGTCCCAAAATAAAGTAAGCAATTTTGTTGACAGAAATCACAATAGAGGGCATCAACAAACATAGGCTTCTTGGTTTTGTCTAATGACTGAAATTGTCCAGGGAAGAGAACAGCATGACCTTCAGAATTATGTCCCTAACCAGTTGATGTAGAGAGTACGTCTCCTTCCAAACACTAAATTTTGCACTTTAGGAATGCAGTGATGCAATTTCAAGAGCAAGGTTTCTTCCCTCTTCCATAAGTTGATTTAGCATAACAGTTAGAACAATTTCCTAGTTTGTAGGGTCTGCAGCATCCAACCCTTTAGGAGAAGGAAAGTCAAGAAGTCATTTCTTTGAGAAATGTTTAGACTTCTCTTCAAAACAAAAAATACGTTCTTATCCACGTTCTGCTGGGTTCACAGCTGAATTTAAAGTTCTTGACATTTGGGGCATTCAGAAGGGAAAAGCAGATTTTTGGATCCAAAACATCAAAGGATCTGAACATCTGTTGTAGCCAAGGTAGTGTAGTGCTTCTGCACATCTGCAGTAGTGTAGCTTTTAGTGCAATTTTTTTTGTTGTTGCGTATGAAATCTTATACATACAGCAGGGTTACCTACAGATTTATGGATTAGTCTTGTCAATGTAGATGTTTCAATTCCATCTACATTGCACTTAGCTCTTCCTTGATTCTGTTTTGGATCTGGCCTGCAATTCCTTAAGAAACTGTGAAGAACTTTCACTAGAAACCTAAATGCATCTTACATTTAAATAAAATTTTGTAAAGTATGTCTGCTTTCAATATAATTTGATAAAGATAGATTTGGAGATAAAACCAGTCCCCCTTAAAATACGTTTCACTGATTATATAGACCATCTCTGTGGTTAAAAGAAGTGGCTATGTTCAGCTTGTTCAACATGCTTAAGAAGAAAGTAAAAGGAGTATAATTCTTGTTTGTGTCTAACATTCTTGTAGAGAGAGATAGCCCGGAAACTTGCAAATCCTAAGCAGCCAACAAATCCTTTTCTGGAAATGGTCAAATTTCTTTTGGAAAGAATTGCCCCTGTACATATTGACTCAGAAGCCATTAGGTAAGTTTGAAAGATTATACTAACTCATGAATGATTATAAAGATGATTTAACTGACAAAAATAAAATTCTTGGGATTTAGATTAGTCTGCCCTAGCAGTAAATGTGTGTGTGTGTGTTTGTTTTTTTTTAAAAAAAGCATTTTATGTAGATGTGTTCATTTTCATTTCCAGCAGCCTAGAGAATGTGGTTTGATTCCCGCCCTGTGCTCCCCCCCCCCTTGCCCTCCCTTTGGCTACTTCTTTGCAGTGCTGCCTGCAAATGATTTTAAAAATACACTAGTTGTTTCTAGTGAAACTGCTGTTTGTGGGGCTTAAGGTGAAAATGATGATTGTTATTTTCACATAGTTAACTGCAACAGAAGTCTTCCATATAGCAGTTGAATTAATTAGCTTTTGTGGGATTGTGTAAGAGAATGTTTGGATTTCTTTTGAGACTTGTCTGGCAACCTAATTACATTCTGAAACTCATGCAACTACGTGCTGATGCTTCCAACATGGTGGGGTTTTTTGTTGTGGGTTTTCTTTTTTTTTTTTTTTTTTTTTTTTTTTTTNTTTTTTTTTCCTCCTAAAGAATTAATTTTGCAGAAGGCTAAGTCAGAAGGAAAAGGAATAATGGAATAGCTTGAATAAATAAATAAATAAATATTTTTAAAAATACAACAAAAACCCAACCCAAAACAAACACCAAACTGAACAAAACCAAAAACCAAACACCGCAACACCTCCCCCCAATGGACTGTTGTCTTTCCTGTATTGTCAAAACCAAGTAATCTTGCTGATATCTCCAGCCTTTATCATTGTACATTGTCATATTCATTTGCTTTTTTCTTTTTGCATCTCTTATTTCAGTGCACTAGTAAAACTTATGAATAAATCCATAGAGGGGACAGCTGATGACGAAGAGGAGGGTGTAAGTCCTGATACTGCTATTCGTGCAGGACTTGAACTTCTCAAGGTAATCTACATTAATGCATCTATAGCTTGTAATGAAGGGACAAAAGTGGTATGACTAGTGAATTAACGTTAGCATGGGTTTAATAGCTGTTATTATTTAGATAACTACTTTTTCAATGTATGAAAGTGGTTGGTCATTAATACTCACTGGGGAAAAGAATAATGCAAGAGATGGGTTTTTGGAAGAAGTATGTTTTGAAAAGGGTGCCAAGAGTTGAAATATGCACACTAAAGCAGGAACTGTTTTCTGCTTAGGGAAGTTATATAGAAGAAGGTGCAGAGGTAAAGTGAGAGGAAGAGAACTGGGGAAATTAGGAGAGGCACATTCTTTGGGGGCTGTATGATACTGGAAGGAAAGTAAGCAATGAACTTAAGAGCCAAGTGACATAGAGGAAGAAAAGGGGATGGGGAACTTGTGTTCTCACTGGTGATGAGAAATGGCTGGGGGAGAAAGAAGGATTTGAAATATCTGGAAAATGTGATGGATTTGGCAGCTCACTAATGAGACTACTTTGAACATCTTACAAAGGGCAGTATAAAATATAGGAGGGAACAGAGGGGAAGGTTACATGATTAAAGTGAGACTTTTCAGAAGTGTGAATGAACAAGGTGGAGTTTATGGACACATATCACACCAACTTTGGTAATGGCAACCATGGTAGAAATAATTATACAGAAGTATGCAAGGAAGTAATATCTGTTTGCTAATGTAGCTCAGAAAAAAAATCTGCCGAGGTTGAAAATTTTGTTGCTGTGACATGGATATCTTTGAGGATGTTATTTCACACATTGATACTCATGCAAGTGGGCAGCTGTCATCAAAGAAACCAATATAAGATAAATCCAAAGAATACACAAAATACATGCAACTTTTCATTGTTCTACCTGCCTTATGTTGTCTGCACTTTACTATACTTACTGTAGTTTTGCTTTGGGTTAACCTTTTGTTCTCTCTTGTCCTGCCTTGAATCCCTGCATGCTTAGTTTCTTATTTGATGTTTCTCCTATTTAACAGAATGTGTTATGTTTCATTAGCTTTAGATTAAAAGGACAGTAATCGCTGTTTGTAGATATTGTAACCTTCTTGATGTCTTTTCTGCTCAGGGATTTTAGAGAAATTAAGATTTCAGTTCAGTTAATATAAGTTCAAAAAAACCCATTCTTAAGTAGATTGGAATATAAATGAATACTCTTGAATAAGCGTTCATTGTAATAAGTATGTTTACATATTCAAATAATGTAGTATCTTATAAAATATTTGGAGGAGGGGAGGACCTGAAGAACAAGGTGTAGATGAATTTATTTGAAAATGCCTATATCACCTTCTCCAAAATGCAGTTATTGAATGTAATAATCTCATATGAGCATGTAATAGCTATTTATGTTGATGGTAGTGCTATAAACAGCCATAATTTTGTTCTTCTGATGATTCATTTACCATGAATAAGTATATCTTTGTTTTAATGTGTATCTACAGGTTCTGTCCTTTACACATCCTACCTCGTTCCACTCTGCAGAGACCTATGAGTCTCTGCTGCAGTGCCTCAGGATGGAAGATGATAAGGTAGCTGAGGCAGCCATACAGATTTTCAGAAACACGGGTCACAAAATAGAAACAGACCTGCCACAGATAAGATCGTGAGTGTATTTCTTTACATGCTGCTTTTCATAACTGGAATTCTGCCTCTTGATAATTTATTCAATATGTTGCCCCTAAAATTACTTTATAGTCTTGTTAAATACGAACAGCTTCTCTTCCATCATTTTGTATTCCTTCCCTACCTTTCTGTCTCTGTTTCTTCATTTTTTGAGTTCTGCATTCTTGCAATTTTTGTGTATTTATTGAAGGTGTTAGGTACTTCTGAAAAATATTCCTTAATAGACCTTAAAAACGGCATGTAGCATATTTCCCGGGTTACAAAATAAGCAACAGCAAAAATATGGCAAAGATTTAATTCCTTGACATCGTTTCTACTCATATCTGTCCTTCACACAATTTTTCTATCTTTGTAAGGAACGAAAATATAATCTCTGGTGGTTAGCAGCTCTGTTTGTTATGAAACAAGTTGAGAAACAAGATCCAAAACCAGGCATGAATTTCTAACAAAGAATAATTGGCTGTCTATAAGTTGTCATTATGCAAGTCATGCTTTAACTGCTGATTAAAGCTGCACAATCTACTAGGTGTTCACAGACTATTTGAAACCTTGTGGGTAACATCTAAAACCTTAAAATTAGCCTGTTAGTAACTAACTAATCCAGGTTATAAAGCACAGGTTTCAAGTTCTCCTATATTGAAATAGCATCTTGGGTATTCTCATGCTAAAATGTACACGTTAAGTTCTTGGTGAATTGAACCTCAGTGATTCTTATGGATTTGAATCAAATTTTGGGCAAAAGAAAAGTTTAACAAGTTCACATATGAGATGCCTTTTAAAATGTTTGTAGGGGTGAAGAGAAGGAAAAGCCCACTAATTCCCGTTGTCATTATAGTTCCCAGCATAGTCCCAGTTGCCTATAGTTCCCTACTAGAGTTTAGTCAAGACTGTGCATTGCTGGGGTATATCATCTTCTGTCAAAGGAGCTGGTATTGTTGACATTTCTTCTGGTTTCATGCCATAGTCAGGTATGGCTGAAGTATAGGCTGGGCAGTCTCAAAAAACTTAAAAATATAAGTGTCAAAATGGAGGTCTAGCTCTTGGGCATGGTTTGCAAGCAAGTCAGGTTAGCGTTCTGAAAGCCAAAACCACGTCAGTGTTTACATTGACACAAAGAAAAAGAAGTCTTGAGTACAAGTTGAGGTTCCAGATTTCAGATATTCAGAAATCTTTATTGTAAACAAAAGATTTTATGTAATCAGCCAGATAGTTTGTTTCAAGTGGCCTGTTTTGTTTTGTTTTGTTTTGTTTTTTTTTGTTTTTTTTTAAAAAAACCTCTTGTGTGAGCAGGCTGCCTACAGGCTGCCGTTGAAGTGGTGTTCACCAGCAGTAGCCTGAGTTCTTCCTCTTATGGAAAATGAATAAGTTTGTGCACCGCTTCATGGGCAAGGACTGTCGTATGACTCTACAGTCTGGTGGAGACATTGGCCGTGCTCAAACAGAGCCTATGGACCACGTGTAAACATGTAAAGGTGCATGTAAACATGTCAGGTTTCACCTTTTGCAGATTTATATCAGTTGGGGTGTGATGAGATATGGTTTGTAACTGATGCACTCACGCTTGGCAAAGGCTCTTTAATATGCAGGTATTTGCCCTATGAAAACTGTAGGTTAGGCATTGAAGCTTGTTTGAACTGTAGGTTTTCCTGAATTCTTTGCTATTTTGGTTCTTACTTAATCCAACTTGTGGAATCTCAGCAGGTTTGAGAAGAGACATTCTCCTACTTTGGGTTACCATTAACATTTTTCTAGAGGTCTTTTGTTTGGTTTTGGGTTTTGTGTGGTTTTTGAGGAAAATGTTGAGACTTCATTCTTTCAACCCTGCAAGCTCTTCTTGTACATCTTGTTGCTGATTTTCATTACATAGAATGTGTCAGTGAAGTCTGGGTGCTAAATAATCTGTGTACTGAATGCTGTATTGTTACTGAGCCTTTCAAGAAAGCAAGGAATTTTTTTTAGATGTTTCTGTGTCAGCCTCTTTCTAGGCAATTTTGTTGTGTCAGTTGCTGAGTGAGTTGCGTGGTAAACCTCATGAGTTGATGTCTCAGGCAGTGAGCTCCCCGGGGACAGGCCTGCCTTCCAGCACCCTCTCAGGAGTGGAACTGAACAGTCTGACCAACCTCGACCTGGTCTCTGGGGTGGCATCTGCTCTGCTCTTCCCTTCAGTGGCCTCAGATGAGCAGATAGATAGACTTTGGGGGATTCAGATGCAAAAGCTCAGAACAAAGTAGTTGTTCACTTGAATATACGTTTCAATTAAAGACCAAAGTTAAAGCAGTAAAGGCATACAAACACACTGATGTTTAATGGTTATTCCTACCTTTCGTGAGTTTTCTTCAGCCCTGTCACTTCCAAGCTTGGATAAGAAGCTCAGGAGTTTACCCTAGCTGAACCTGTTGGGATACCCCAACTTTATATTTATAAACAGTCTTATTTTGATCATTATTTTCTTTCATGTTTGATTTTTCCCTGTGGGCTTTTTTTCTGCTTAACTGTGTACGGTCAGATGTTCAACAAGTATTACTAAATACAATTCCATCCTGCTTTTCACTTTATGATTATGATCTTTCCTGAAAAGACTTCAAAGGAATGCTTGATTTATAAGACTGTGAGGATAGATTTGTATAGGCTTTATTTTTTGTAGACTGCAAATTGCATTTTGAAGTATTTTGTTTAATGTTCGCAGAACACTAATTCCAATTTTGCATCAGAAAGCAAAAAGAGGCACTCCTCATCAGGCAAAACAAGCTGTTCACTGTATACACGCCATATTTTCAAATAAAGAAGTGCAACTTGCACAGATCTTTGAGGTATGTCTTTCTTTTTAGTTTTTAAGATTTGTTTCTGTTGTTCTTAATTAATACTAGTAATTAATGTTAATCTAATTCATACTGTTTATTAACAGATAATTTATGAGGTCAGGAAGCCTACAGGTGCATGGTAGTCGAGATAAGTCATTAATCTTACAATAGAAAATTATTAATGTTTGTGTCTTACAGTCGCGATTTTGTAATATTCTGATGTCTGATAGATAAGGTATTCCTTTCTGTCTACATGGGAAAAGTTAGCGGAAAATAAGCTAAGTATGCTGGACCAATCCACACTAAATCCCATGAGGACACATTTAGCAGATACTAAATGAGAGATAACATCCTCTACTTTCAAAATGTGTTGAATTACCATGCTTTAAGGTCTTTGCACATACAGTGCTCTCTCACTGAGGAAGTTAGTGCAGAATAACTACTTGACTATAAACTCAGACAATAGCTTACTGCTTGCTTAGACAAGTTGTAAAGCAAAAAGTCACCTTACACAGAGCAGAGACATTATTACTTTTCACTGTAATCTCTTAAATAATAACATTATTAATCTGCACTTGTAAAGTATCTTAGGTTCTTAATCTTGGCTGTCTTTGAACCTATGCGTAATTCAGAAGTGTGAAAAGCTTTGAATTAAGCTTACAGAGTTTGATCTCTGCTTAGACTTCTGTGAGAGTGCACATTACCTCCTTAATACCAGAACACAATGCGAAGGTGATACAGCAGCAGGGAATTATCCTGGTGACTGTTACCTGGAATTACGTGGAAGGGAAATGCTGATTGCCAATAGAAATGTCCCTAGTGGTTTCCAAGGTTTTTTTACCCGGTATTATTTTCTGCCATTTGCAGTCACGATTTAAGTTTTCACAACTCCTGAATAGAATTGAGTCAGAGTTTTTCCCGTGTCTCCCAGGTTTGAATGTGTTTCACTGTTAAAAAGGAAGAGAATATAACATCTGTTTTATCTCATCTTGTGAGATTTTTGGTTGCTCTGTTAAGTAGGAAATTGCATTCTTTCTCCATTTTTATTCTCTGACTTTAGTAATTCTTACGGAAAAACTGTGAAACTCATCAGCAATCCAGCAGTAAAATAACTTATTTGTAGGCATGCTAGCTTACTTATATAGTTGAATTTTGAATTTTTTTTTTCTTCCTCAGCCTCTTAGTAGAAGTTTGAATGCTGATGTACCAGAACAACTTATAACTCCATTAGTCTCACTGGGTCATATTTCTATGTTGGCTCCAGACCAGTTTGCTTCTCCAATGAAATCTGTTGTTGCAAATTTCATTGTGAAAGATCTCCTAATGAATGACAGGGTAAGATTTTCCTTTTTGTTAAATGAGTCAATAAAAGAACATTCTACAAATGGCTATTACAGTGACAATTGCAGTATAAAAGAGCTTTATATGGAAAAAAAGCTTAGTCCATGACTTTTTTTTCCATTTTTACTTTTGCATTTTCTGTATGGTTTGAACCAGTTCTTAAACTTACATGAATTTCTGTAGTCAACAGGTGAGAAAAATGGAAAATTGTGGTCTCCAGATGAAGAAGTTTCTCCAGAAGTACTAGCAAAGGTGAGTGATCTGCTGTCAGTAATAATGTGTATATTTGAGATTAAAAATTTACTTTTTTCCAAGTTGTGCAATGGAGAGTATTGGAATAAATCCCTTTGAGTACTTTTGTATTAGTCTCCTTAGAATATGCAGTGTTCTAGGGTTTTTGTGGCTTATAGACACAGTTACAGAACTGGTAGAAACTATGCATTTTGGTGTCTTCACTTACTGATATTAATTATGTTGAGAAAATTTAAGAGATTCACAAGGTTTAGTTTTCATTACAAGAAAGGTAATTTGACTTTACTGACTGTAAACACACTTGAAATAAATTGAGACCCTGATGAATTTTATTCATTCGTCTTTATAGGCTATTTACTGTGAATCTAATTACGGCCATTTCTAGAAATGTTTATCTAGTTGCTCTTATTTTTAATCACGTAGCAAGTATCTTGCATTCTCTAGATGCACTTGTGAGAAGACACTGAACTGTAGTTGAAATGTCCTGATGTCACAAAGACTGCTACTTCCTTCTTCACTCTGTAAATATTTACTGCTTCATTCTGTTCCTGTAAAAATGTATCAGCTCTAATAAATAGGAGTCTATGGAAATTTCAATTTGACAGCAGTAGGTTTTAGTGCCTTATCAACTTAAGGAAGTAAGTTCATTGTCAATTTGTTCGTGTTTGATAGGTGCAAGCAATTAAACTTTTGGTACGCTGGCTGTTGGGTATGAAAAACAACCAGTCGAAATCCGCAAATTCCACACTCCGGTTATTATCAGCTATGCTCGTCAGTGAAGGAGACTTGACAGAACAGAAGCGAATCAGGTCAGATTTTGTTCCTTTCAGGCCTCCATCAATTTTGTTGTAGAATTTAAAAGAATATTAATTCTTTCGGATCTTTTTTTAGAATTTTAAGGTGAGCGCAATGTTGGCTAATGGGATGATAGAAAACATCTGATGGGAGTTTTAATATTAGGAGTGGAATGGCAGTATAAAAATATGCTTGATATTCCCTCTTTCTTGTAATTTACTAATAATCTATGACAGAGTCCTATAGCTATCTTGATAGTAAAAGGCATTATAGAGAGTAAAAGACCTGCAGGAGTATCTTTGAAAACAACTGAGTGATGAGATTTAACACACTCTTAAGAGCTGGGTGGTGTTAGGTGGAGCTTCTTCATTCATAGAATCATAGAATCGTTAATGTTGGAAGGGACCTTTAAGATCATCAAGTCCAACCATTAACCTAACCTGACAAAACCACTTCTAAACCATATCCCCAAGTACCACGTCTACCCTTTTTCTAAACACCTCCAGGGATGGTGAATCCACCACCTCCCTGGGCAGCCTATTCCAATGCTGGATAACCCTTTCAGTGAAAAAACTTTTCCTAATATCCAACCTGAACCTCCTCTGGCTTAACTTGAACCCATTTCCTCTCGTCCTCTCACTTGTCACTAGGGAGAAGAGGTCAGTCCCCATCTCTCTACAACCTCCTTTCAGGTACTTGTAGAGAGTGATAAGGTCTCCCCTCAGCCTCCTCTTCTCCAGGCTAAACAGCCCCAGTTCCCTCAGCTGTTCCTCATAAGACTTGTCCCCCAGACCCCTCACCAGCTTCGTTGCCCTTCTCTGGACACACTCCAGCACCTCAATGTCTGTCTTGTAGTGAGGTACCCAGAGCTGAACACAGTACTCGAGGGGGAGTCTCACCAGTGCTGAGTACAGGGGCATGATCACTTCCCGAGTCCTGCTGGCCACACTATTCCTGATACAGGCCAGGATGCCGCTGGCTTTCTTGGCCACCTGGGGTAATGTACCTCATCTTCATTCTGAGGGTGAAGGAAAGAAAGAGAAAATTTGTGGCAAAAGTGTTGCTTTCATTTAGACAGTGATATGAAAACAAGAAACTTGACTCTTCTCATTTCACTACTCTACTGGAATTAGGTTTTCTGTGGGGAAGGCAGAGCACCTTATTTTCACAAATTTGGTTGGGTTAATTTAGCTGGATCTGAAGCTATAGAACTGTGATCTAATCTGACAGAGGAAAAACCTTAATTGCTCATTGATCTTGTAAAAAGAAGAAATTGTGACATACAAGCAATTTAAGGATAGTTGTGGTGAGGTGGTGTTTTCTGTTTTTTTTTTTCCTCTCATGTTTGTGTAGTAAATCGGATATGTCTCGACTGCGATTAGCTGCTGGTAGTGCAATAATGAAGCTTGCACAGGAACCCTGTTACCATGAAATAATTACCCCAGAACAGTTCCAGCTCTGTGCACTTGTCATTAATGTAAGTAACTGCATTTGAACTGAAGTGACTCTTAATTAATTGAGTTCAGAGTCCTTACATCTGAGCTTTTGTTGCTGCTACATTGAGTATTTTCTATTTCTCACTGCAGCTTTCAAAAGAGTTCTTGAAATTTCAAATATTTATTGTGCTGCACCTGTTGATATTTTTAAAATGTCTCTTCTCATAATTCCACCTTGAATGCTTTTTCTTTAAAGACCAAGGTTTTTATGGTTGTACTCTTACGTTTTACGTTGCTGTAGGATGAGTGCTACCAAGTGAGGCAGATATTTGCCCAGAAACTGCATAAGGCACTTGTGAAATTACTGCTACCTTTGGAATATATGGCAATCTTTGCTTTGTGTGCCAAAGACCCTGTGAAAGAGAGAAGAGCACATGCCAGACAGTGCTTGCTCAAAAACATCAGTATACGAAGAGAATATATTAAGCAGAATCCTATGGCTAACGGTTAGTATTTTGGTAAAATTGTTAATAATACTATAGTCAAATACTGAACTGGAAGGAGCAATCATTAAAACTAAAGCAAATTGCTTTTGTAAAGAAACACTGGATAAGTTTAATTTGTTTCCTTATCTTTATATTAGACACATTCAAATCTAAATTTACTTAGTTTAGCATTAGCAAAAACCAGGAAATACTTCTCTGTACACTGCTGAGAATTATACATGTAAAATATAATGCTGTTATTGTGGTAGTCGTTTTGCTCAAAAAATAAAATTTTATTTTCTGATACCTCAGGCTTTATGACCTTCTTCCTGAAGCAAGATCAAGTAGTTTTGTAGTAGTAAAACTCATTCCTGTATTTTTAATGATTCATTAAAAGTAAAATTTGTAGGTAGAAAATGCAAGTGAAAATTTTAAAAGTAAAATTTTTAGGTAGAAAATGCAAGTCAAATTTTTACATTCTGTATTTGAAAAAGTGTTTATTGTGGGGTGTGTGTATAATCTAGAGGTTATTTATGATTTTTCTTTACTGTAGAAAAATTGCTGTCCTTGCTGCCTGAATATGTGGTACCATATATGATTCACTTACTGGCACATGATCCAGATTTCACAAAACCTCAGGACGTTGATCAGCTTCGTGATGTCAAAGAGTAAGTGTCAAATGATTCTAGAGTTGTTACACTGAGAATATTTCTGTGCTTGGAAAAAAATGATTAGAAAGAGGAACTGTTTTATCAACAGTATTTTGCAGAACAGTAATCTTGGAAATGTGTAACACTTTAACCAAGGGAAGAAGGCATCAACAACTGTTTAGCAGTATATTCTGAAAGCCCAAATGGTAGTCTGTAGGTCACGCCATAGTATACCAAATTAGTGAATTGTCTAGGCTTCTTTTAAAGTGAAGTAATGATTTTAGATTCTTGTATTTGTGCCTAGGAATATCTCTGGAATGCCCCAACACACTTAGAGATGCTAAGTAATGTCAGTTCAGATATTTTGGAACTTATAAAATACAGAGCTTCTCCAAGACTTGAAAACGTAATGCCACTGACAGTGGGTCAGAGTCCTGCTTCACTGGAAACCTCCTCCTCCCCAGCAAACCTACTAGAATTCATGCTAAGTTTGTTGCTGACTCATCATTTGTAGTATATGTCTGCAGTGCAGGCTTAGTGCTTCTTCCTGTATTTGGCACAGATTATTGTATACAAGCCTGTCATACAGAAGCTTGTTCTGTAGCGTTTTTGGTTTGAGACCTTCTTGTATGCCTCAAATAATCTTACATACCCAAGTATAACTTTTGTATTCCTCTGTGTCTTGTAATGAATTTTAAAAAATACATAAATTTTACCACTTTTAAAAAATTGTTAGTGTCCCCATCCCACTTTAGTTTGTGTTTTGTTTTTTTTCTTGTTCTTATTTTTGGTGGAACTGTGAGCTATGTTGTTTTGCTATTACAAAGGCATTTATAACCACATACTACAACATACGTTATCAGAAAAGCAGTTTATTCTTGGTAAAAATAGACCAGCTTACATCTTAATTCTCTTTGCACCTTCACCTGTGAGAGTCCAAGTCTGATTCTTTCTTTAAATGAAAAACTTCATTTGTTCTGATTTTTGAGTTACTTGACTCACACCTGGTCAGAACCCAGAGTCAGGGAGGATTTCTTACCTAATCATCAAGTCTACGTTATGTCCCAGGACTCCCTGTTCCTGGCAGCATCTGAAAGCACTCACCAGCATGTACTTTATCCAAAATGCACAGAACAAGTTCTGATTCGCAGTTGTTGAGTTAATACTTTCTCTGAGAATTGCTTTCTAGTGCACAGAGCTTTTTTGGACACCCCTTGTATAGTTCTCCTTTGTTGTCAAATTTCCTCCTTCGTGTTTGTCACAGGCTGGCTGACCGAGCCAGAGAGGACTGCTCAAACAAAGAAATACTCTGTACAGGAATTTTGGCAGAAATACTTCTCTGAAGAGTCTCCTGAGATAAATGCAAAACATTTTTCTCATATAATGTAATACGCTATTTCTTTCAAGAGTTCTGATAGTTATAGTGTTCACTTTAAAGTGTTACCATAGATGCTTGCAAATTGAGAAAAGCAGGCTGGCAGTGTGTTTTGTAGTCATCTCCCTAGTTTGTCTTGGTTTTACATGGCCTAAATACAGTCACGTAAAGTAAATACATGCTTAGCAAGTTCCTTCACCACAATCAGTGATATTTATTCTTACGCAGTTTTTTAAGCTTGTCCCACAGAGGTATATTTGGTTTGAGTTTGTTTTTTATCTTGAGACAGTGTCTTTTTCTTCTGAATTCATGTTGCAAAAGTATGGAAATGAATACAGAGAATGAACTTAATTTATGTGACCGTGTTCTTCTAGGTGCATATTTTTCTATGTGTAATCCCACTGTTGTTCTGGAAAGGTCTTGTTTGGGGTTAATGATGATTTATTTAATTTGTTGATGTAATGAGGAAATCAAGCTATTGAAGTTGACATGTGTTAACGGGCATTACCAGAGCAAAATTTGTCCTCAATAGTAATCTTTGGACAATACAGGGTTCTGGAGAAGCTGGGTCAGTGTGGTATGTTATCAGTCCAGGATTCATCCCATTTAAGTTCTTGAGAATACTGAATAGATGGATGTAAAGGTATCTAACACATTTATTTACTTACAGCCTTTGTAGCTATTGGATGCACATAAGAATATAGATGTCTTATTTTATTTGAACACCGAATAACTATTTGAAGTGTTTTGATGGAGCACAACCCTCTCTTACTTTGAATTTTTGAGAAAAATCTTTAATTTGTATCTGTTAAGAAGACTGGGGCTTTTGTGGACAGGGAATTCTGACGTTCAGTCATCCTGTTTTTCTAGTTTTTTTATTAGTCTCTTTCTACAAGGTAATCTCTCTTCCAGAGAGCTTCAGAATTAAATTAGCTGCTGGCAAAGTTTGCATTTCTCAGACCCACCCATATGACTTTACCAACTAAGTATTATTTTACCATATTATGACTGTCGTTGACCCTCTAGCCACGTGCAGCTCTGAAGCTTGATACCAAATGATAGCATGGACAGACTAGTTATGCTTTATATCACAATTGAAAAATTCTTAAAACGAGCATTTAGTCAAAATAGAATGGGTTCTCCCTATAAATAAACTAGATCTAAAGAAAGAAAAGTTGGAAAGTTAATTCCATTATGTCTGTCAGTAAGGATTTCTTTTCTGCCCACATGGAACATTAGAAAGAAACTGACCTGTTCAGTTCTGAATCTCCTCTCCTGTGTGAATTCCAGTATTAAACCATGTAGTGTGGGTGACTGTCTAGCAGCAGTACAATTTGTTTAAGCCTGTTTTGAGTGTGGTCGTGGTACATTGCTGATGGGAACGTAGACATAGCCCAAGACAGTGATTACAGAATTTCATCTAGATGAAAGTAGCACCAGAATTCTTGCTTCTATTCATATTTGGAAGAGAAGATGTTGATTGTTTGGCCAGTGTTTACAGATATAATAGAGAAGCACACTAATTTGGCAGATCTATTCCAAAGAGTACGATTAAGACTCTGTGCGTTGAAGGTCTAGACTCTGTTTATACCTTCAGATGATGTTACCTGTTTATGATACCTTCAAATTGTCAGCTACTACAGCTGACAAAAATTTTAAGACATTGCTATAAGTGGGAGCTGCAGTATGAAAGCTAGAATGTAATTGCTTGTGGTTTTATGACTTTTTTAGGTGCCTGTGGTTCATGCTTGAAGTTTTAATGACAAAGAATGAGAACAATAGTCATGCCTTCATGAAAAAGATGGCAGAAAACATCAAGCTTACCCGAGATGCTCAGTCTCCTGATGAGCCAAAGGCCAATGAAGTAAGAAATTCAGTTCAGATAAGCATTGGGTGATGGGCTGAGAGTTTCACAAGCAGTTGATAAACAGGATTTGCAGGAAATCTGAAAGCACTAGCTCAGACATTTTTATGGTCTTTTAGAGAGAGTGTTAATTGCGAGCATTGTCTGTATGTTGCCAATCGCATACTTTCAATACCTTGCTGACCTTATCCAGCACACAATACCTAATGAAGTGAATAAACAAAATTTGTGAAATACTCCTGTTACTGCCTGCCTGCCTTTTTTTAACTCCTCCTGCCTAGTTTCCCAACATAAGTATCTTCTGCTGTTGGGGGAAATACTGTGTTATATGGCTACTATTAAACCTATTTGTTTCTAGCAGAGATGAGAAACTGTTTATGGTGATTTGATTAAGCAAGAGCATAGGCATGTAAAGTATTACTAATTTTTATTAAATAGTATCATATGAAAAATGGGTACTTCTGTATGTGTGTGAAGAGCCAACGGTATGGTTAATGATGTAATTACAAAATATGTCCTTAGTGGTGGTTATTTTAACACATTGATTAAACTTTTTAAAGAACTACATTCTCTGTACACTGTAAAAACCGTAGGTGATTCCTAAAGCAGACTTTTCTTTTTTTCTTCAGAAACTGTATACAGTATGTGATGTAGCACTATGTGTAATCAACAGCAAAAGTGCTTTGTGCAATGCAGATTCACCGAAGGACCCTGTATTGCCAACCAAATTTTTTACACAACCTGAAAAGGTAAATTTGTTCATTTAATTTCCAAAGTAATAAGGGGAAGTAGTTTGATTTTTATAACTGAGAGCTGGTTATCTCCATAACATAGTATCATGAGTGGGAAAATGCATATATTTTATCCTCAGCAATTAGACTTTATTTAACATCGGCTGTATGCTATGCTATCTATGTCTTATAAATGAGTGCCAGCAACATTTTTAACCAGGTGAGAGCTAGTTAGAATAAATATTGATATGTTATCATGTTTTGCTAGATCATTTCATTAAAGTGTTTTACAAGTGCACCTGAATATATGAGAATATGTGTATATTCTGACTCCATATCTGAATTAGAATGCAAAGCAGACGAAAAAGGGAACATTTTTATGTTCTCCATGGTACGTTTATATCTGTCAGTAGCTGTTTGGCTGTTTTGCTTGCTGTGCAAGTTGGTCTTCCTGTTGCTTCCTAATAGTCTTGGTGAGTACAGCTCTTCTGTCAGCAATAGCGCTACTGTTCTTTGAGGGATACTTCTAAAAAGTATAAGTAGAACCAAAGTAATTCTCTGGACCAGACCTGATGACTGTACTGAAGAATACATTTCACATTTTTCAGTGTCTTAGACTGGTAACTAACAGCCTTTCCAGAGTCTGTTTAAGCAAAACTGAATTTGCTTATTTAACTGTGAAATGGCAGATGCCATGGTGACAGGGAGCTGGTGTCTGTGATAGCCACCTGCATTCAGATTTAGTGTTTTGGCCTGGGTAAACTGTAGTCAGAATGACAAAGGTAGTGCTTTCCAACTTGTTTAAAGAAAACGGCATCTCTCCTCCCTCTCTCCTCCCTCTCTCCCCTCTCTGGACTGCCCCTTAAAAAGACCTAAGTGAAAAAATAGGGAGGGCACTTTTGCTTCACTTCAAACGATCCATGTCATTCAAGAAGAAAAACTGTTAAGCCCAGCTTCAAGTATGGCATACTGTCATTCAGTAATGCTCACTACAAATCTTCAAAATACTAGTTTGACCTATCTTTATTAGATTGATTTGTCAGCAGGTTGCATGATGTGAAGTATCTGTAGCACTTGGTAGTAGCATCTAATTTGAGAAGTCAGACATGTATGTATAAAAAAACAACAGCAAGACTGAGAGATCAAACACAAGCTGATTTGTATTTTATCTTTTATACAGGATTTCTGCAATGACAGGAATTACATTTCAGAAGAGACAAGGGTTCTTCTTTTGACAGGAAAGGTACTGTATTTTGAGAAGTTACATTTCATTGAATACTACTTGTGATTTCTTTTAAATGTCCTGGACTGCTGTAGATCAAAAATCATATTAAGCATTAGTGTACAATAATTGGTGTTTCTTTTACTTGATGGCATAATTAATGCCTTTAACATACTACCTGGTGAGTATACAACACTGAGATTGTTACCTGAGCACTGAGGCATAGGTTCTTGATTAACTACAGTTTTTCACATAACTGCAGGTTTTTCCTTTATTGACATAAGTACGGCATAAATTATGATGCAGATACTTAATTGTGACACTACTAGCATTGGAGGTCTTAAATTTTCACTATTAATATTTTTAATATAGCTGTTAATGCTGTTAAATTTAACTGCAAATGTCTACACCCTTTTGAACATCTCATTATACTTCAGACATAATTCACAGGGGACAGAAAATACCAGGGGAGGAGGAAAAAAACAAACAAACAAAAAAACAAACATAAAAAACAGAACTATTTTTATCCCTTTTTTCCATCAGCTGTCCTTTCTTGGGATTTGGAAACTGTCTTTCCTAGGTTCTGGCTAAATTATGTTGGAATGCTTTTTAATCTAGCTCAAAAAATTAGTTGTGTGGTTTTTTTTTTTTTTTCCTTGAGCTTAGTGAAAGAATGCTGGCTGATATAAAAATCCTGACAACAGTATAAATCATGTTTTTAATAGGAATTTCATGTGTATTTATTAATTTTCATGTTCTGTGTTCCATGAACTGTTACTGCATTACTTTCCAAAGTCTTCAGTTAGAGCAGAACTTTGTGGTAATTGTTCATTGTAAGGGTAGAGACAAATGATCCCTCTGTAAATAGCTATTAGCATTTACCATTGCTTCTTCTCGCACTGATTTTTCATTTATACAAAAAGTTTCCACTATCGGAGCAGTTCACGTGGGTGAATTTTGCTGAGTTGGCAGAATCTTGCCTCTCCTTGCTTCATGTTCACTCTGTGACACCAGCCTGGAGCTGGGTTGGTGTTACCTTAGGAAGGGAGGAGGCAGACAGAAGATCACCTTCTTTAGCAGCAGCCAGTACCAGACTGGTGCTTTTAAGTATCCTCAGAAGAATGTATCTCTCTACTGCTGTAATTGTATCACTTTTGATAATGTTCACATATAATCAATGAAGCATTTGTAACTTTGAAGTGAGTTTAGTTGTTTGTATAAACTTAACTGCATTCCTCTTTTGATAAGGCATTCAGCAATTGAGAGAAAAGCTATGTCTTAACTAAAAAAAATCATGCTTATTTAAGACAGCTATTTCTCATGCATTCTGTTAAAATAAGGGGGGGAGGAACATCCAGTGTCGATATGGTATTATTTAGGTAATTTTCAGTGTTCTGAGAAAATGGACATTTATTCCGTGCTCTAATGGAATGCACAAACACTTGCTTCTTTTTTTGTCTACTTCCATTTTGGAAAACACTGATGTATAAGGATATCCCACTGACTCAGACCATGGTCCTTTTTGGCCTGGTATTGCTCTTCCAGAGGGACCAAACCAACATGATTAGGGAGAGCATGCACGTCTAGCCACTTTCTGCAGTACATCCCCCCTCGTACTCCCCCAGCATTTGTAATTTTTATAATGGGATTCTAGACTCCATCTGTTCCTCTTGGTTTTGATGTCTGCTCACGGACTTGTTCACAAATTTGTCTGCTCTGGTTTTGAACCTGCCCGTACTCTGCCTTCAAAATCTCTTGTGGCAGTAGGTGCCAGAAATTTGCAACCTGCTGGTTGTGCAGAAGCACTTTCTTTTCTTCCTTAAGCATGTTCCCTCTCCTATTAATTGCACCAAATGCTTCCTGCTTTTTATAAAATACTCGGTAAATAAAGCAAATAAAACATTATAAGAATAATATATTTAAGTAAATGTTGTGCTGTACTAGCACTAGGATGATGCACCTATTAAATATGTGCCTCAGTAACAGGCCGTTTCTACAGAGATTGTTGCCTTTTTTTGCTGGCCAAATGTTTTTCAGCATCTGTGGTATCTCTCTCCTGCCTGCGCCCTCATAACTTCAACACATGGGCATTAATTTTTCTTGTGAGAATGTCTTAATAAATTAACCTGGTCTCTGAGGGAATGTAAAATTACATGAAGAATGTGACGTGCCAGTTATGAAAACTTCCTTGACTTTTCTCCAGAGACAAAATAAAATAAAAAACTTCCTACTGCCTACCCAGCCAGACCAAATCAGTCAACAGAAACCAGCCCTAGCAAGATCTAAAATACCATGTACTGGAGAACCCCAGAATAGATAGAGGGTGTTAAAAATATTTTTACACTGGCTTTCTGTATAGTAAGTGTATAAGTTTTCCACTGTTGTAGTGAACCTAGTACTGCATTACCTTTTGGAAAGCATTTCCCAGAGGTGCTTTGCCTTGCAAATAGAGGGTGTTGACACACCTTTTCAGTCCTCTAATATCTAACATTCTGGGTTTCATTGGGTCTTCTCTACCTGCTATCCCTTCAAAGTGTGAGAGAAAGCAAGGCAATTGATGAAATTCAGTGATGATATTGCTGTTGATATTGTATACCTGGACTTTCAAAAAGCATTCGATACTGTCCCCCATACAATTCTTGTGGAAAAACTGGCTTCGCACGGCCTGAATGAGCATACGATCCGCTGGATCAAGCACTGGCTGACTGGAAGGTCCCAAAGAGTGGTGCTTAATGGATTTAAATCCAGCTGGTGGCCGGTCACAAGTGGTGTGCCTCAGGGCTCAGTGTTGGGACCATTTCTGTTCAACGTCTTTATTGATGATCTTGATAAGGACACAGGGTGTGTCATCAACAAGTTTGCAGATGACACCAAGTTAAGCAGGAGTGTTGATTCCCAGGAGGACAGGGAAGCTCTACAGAGAGACTTAGATAGATTGGATCACTGGGCCAACATCAATGGTATGAGTTTCAACAAGGGCAAGTGCCAGGTTCTGCACTTGGGCCACAATAACCCCATGCAGCGCTACAGGCTTGGGGAGGTGTGGCTGGAAAGCTGCCTGGCAGAAAGAGACCTGGGGGTTCTAATTGACAAGCGGCTGAATATGAGCCGGCAGTGTGCCCAGGTGGCCAAGAAAGCCAACGGCATCCTGGCTTGTATTAGAAATAGCGTGGCCAGCAGAAGTAGGGAGGTGATTGTGCCCCTGTACTCAGCACTGGTGAGGCCACACCTCGAGTATTGTGTCCAGTTTTGGGCACCGCAATACAAGAGAGATATCGAGGTGCTGGAGCGAGTGCAGAGGAGGGCAACGAAACTGGTGAAGGGCCTAGCAGACAAATCATATGAAGAGCGGTTGAAGGAGCTGGGACTGTTTAGTTTGAGGAAGAGGAGGCTGAGGGGAGACCTCATCACACTCTACAACTATTTGAAAGGACACTGTAGAGAGGTTGGTGCTGGTCTCTTCTCACAGGTAATTAATGACAGAACAAGAGGGAATGGCTTCAAGCTCCAACAGGGTAGGTTTAGACTGAACATTAGGAAAGAATTTTTCACAGAAAGGGTGGTTGGGCATTGGAATAGACTGCCCAGGGAGGTGGTTGAGTCACCATCCCTGGATGTGTTTAAGAGACGTTTAGATGTGGTGTTGGCGGATATGGTGTAGGGGAGAACTTTGTAGAGTAGGGTAGATGGTTGGACTCGATGATCCCAAGGGTCTCTTCCAACCTAGACAATTCTATGATTCTGTGAGAAGTAAAAGCAGGATAGACAGTGGTTTTTAAGTGAAGAGGAGGTCTGTAGCTCTAAACTGATGGCATCGCGATTGAGACTGTTAATCCAGAAAATATATTTTAAAATACTCAAGAAAATATTTTAAAAATTAAATATGTATCTGAAGTTCCCATTTTTAAGATTAAACATTTTCTTTTAGCCAAAACCAACTGCTGTATTAGGTACAGTCAACAAACCATTATCTGCAACTGGAAGGAGACCATATATTAGAACTACAGGATCAGAGACTGGAAGCAATATCAGTGTAAACTCTGAGCTGAGCTCTTCTGCAGGAAACAGATCAAGGTACAGGACCATGACCTTTTTTTCATCAACTGTTTTTACTTCATATTCTCCACTGTGCTTGCATGTTTTAGAGCAGGAGATGATTTGGTGTGTGTGCGCCTATGTGTTTGAAGAACACCTTTATTTTGTCCAGTTTTAAAAAATGTAATAGTTCTCTATAGGTAAAATCTCCATCTTTGCTTTTGGTTTGGGGGCTTTTTTAATAGACAAAAACTCTGTACAGTGTTTAGGTATGGCCTGCCTGTAATTACATATAATACAACAGAAGAGACACTGTACTGTCTGGAATTTTGCTGGTTAATATTCATAATATTTTTACATCAGAAAATATATTAATTGAAGAGAACAGCCCAGCCATAATTAATACTAAACAGATTTTGCAAGTCATAAATTTTTGATGTATAAGTTAGGATTAATCCTGATTGGTAATAAGAAACATTTTTGATGTAGATGAAGTATGCTGACCTATTCAAGATTAGAAACAATTAAAAAGAGCTTGCTGAAGAGGATCAGGAGCTCAGTGGAAAGATGCAACATAGGATTATAATATTTGGTCTTTTTTCTAGTAAGTGTTATTTTTATGTGGATCCAGAGTTTTTAAAATTGTCATAAATCTGGAGAAACAATGTACACTTTCAAATTTTAAGATTGTTTAATTTGTTTTGGAAATTATTAACTGGCTAAGATAAAGGATTAAAGAAAGAGAAAGTCAACTCTAGTTGCTACATTTCATAAGGCCAAAGGGAAGTATAACTCAGTTCAGAATTTGTTCTGTAAGTGTGCATGATAAATGTTGTAATAATCTTGATTATTTTTTTAACTCTTTTGTTTTTAAAACTATTGTATGTTTGTGTAAATTAACTTGAAGTTTGAGCATTGCTGGTCTTTATTTTTCTTCACTACCTTTGCCAGTATCAGCTTTTTCTATCTGGCAAAAGAACATGGCCTTGTTCAGAGCACTGGTCTTAAGTTTGCAAAAATAATTATATGGCATTGCGTCTGTGATAAGACACCCCCTCACTCTAAGGGTGGTGAGGCACTGGAACAGGTTGCCCAGAGAAGCTGTTGAAGCTCCATCCCTGGAGGTGTTTAAGGCCAGGTTGGATGGGGCTTTGAGCAACCTGGTCTGGTGGGAGGTGTCCTGCAGTGGGGTTGGAACTAGATGATCTTCAAGGTCCCTTCCAACCTAAACCATTCTATGATTTGGTTCTGTGACTAGACAGTCACTTTCAGACCCTTCCCAGTTCTGGGAAAGAAAATGCAAGTGTGGACCCAGGCAAATTCAACTCTCTTTTTAACTAACCTAGCCTGTCTGCATTGATTTTTTTATTATTATTTTACTTTAAAAAATAATTGAAAACCGTTTTCTTCTTTTGTTTTGTATATTTGGGGTTTATTTTGTCTTGAATTATGCTACCAGGGAACAAAGTTCGGATATATCAGAAACTGGGGTCAGTGAAAATGATGAAAATCCCGTGAGGATTATTTCAGTCACACCAGCAAAGACAGAACCTGTGAAAAATAAGGTATGTCTGGGGATTTTATGCACTGTGTCTCCATAATAAGCTTGGCATTGGGGGTTTATTCCATACACATCACTGCAGGTGGTCTCCGAGGAACTGGTAACGTCCAATTTCATTCCCTGTAGGTATATCACTTTTGTAGCCCAATAGAAGACCCTTTATTTTCAAAACTACTATTTATTTTATCCAGAGTAATTGACAGAGCTCATGTGCTAAAAAATAGCACAGGCAAAACGGAAGGGACTTCCTTCCTTTTTTCTAAAATTCCAGAAGAGTCCCGCCTTTATTCTATGTTTTCCAGTGTAAAGAACAGTAAGGCTGTGATTCAGAGTGAAGGTTGACACCTGTAGCTTTAACAAAAGATATTGCCAGGAAAATGTCCAGTGGTCCTCTAGCATGAAATAAACATCTAACTTCTGGATCATGTCACAACTAAAATATTATTTAAACTTTAAAGATTTATAATGCTTTCCCCCCCTTCCATTAGAGAGAAAAGATCACGCCTAAATCATAATGATTTTTTAACTTATAAAACATACAGTTGCATGAAGTCTAATAAAGGTAAATGTGAAGTCCTGCACCTGGGATAGATTAAACTCAAGCAGCAGTACAACACACAGGGATCTGCCTGGCTGGGGTGTAGGTTGGCCGAGAAGGACCTGGGGGACCATCCCAGTGGACAACCAGTGGAGCATGAGTCGGTAGTGTGCCTTGGCAGCTGCGAGGGCAAGCTGAGTCCCGGGCTGCCTCAGAGTATAGCCAGCAGGTTGAGGGATGTGATTGTTCCACCCTATTTGGCATTCATTAGGCAACACCTGAAATACTGTGTCCAGAATACTGTGTCCTTCCCAGTTCAAGTGAAAAACTGGGGAGAGCTTTGCAGAGGGCCTCCAAGCTGATAAAGGCTTGGAGAAGCTGTCATGTGAAGAAAGTTTGAAAGTGTGGGGTTAGTTCAGCCGAAAGAAGAGAAGCCTTGGGGGGATCTTTCAATATCTAAAAGGTATTTATGGAGAAGATGGAAGTACTGTCTTCTCAAGGCTGTGTGGTGACAGGACAAAAGGCTACAGGCAGGAATTGCTTCAGGGTAAATTCCATCCTGATGCAAGCAAAAAAAAA
>VZSZ01008379.1:594430-605057 GCA_013398815.1 Ibidorhyncha struthersii
TATTAGGAAAAAATTTTTCACCGAAAGGGTTATCCAACATTGGAATAGGCTGCCCAGGGAGGTGGTGGATTCACCATCCCTGGAGGTGTTTAGAAAAAGGGTAGACGTGGTACTTGGGGATATGGTTTAGAAGTGGTTTTGTCAGGTTAGGTTAATGGTTGGACTTGATGATCTTAAAGGTCCCTTCCAACCTTAACAATTCTGTGATTCTATATTCACACCCATGAGCTAATGAAGAAAAAAATATTTCCCAAATTTCAACGTACGGTTTTTTTTTTTTTCTTCTTTTTCCCCAAAATAGGGTTCTTGTGAAAAGTTGGAGAAGTTAGGCAAAGCATTTAGGAAATAAATCTTCAAAAAGTCTTTCTAGATTCTTGAAACCTGACAAGTTGAAAATTTCAGAGTGGTTATCTGTAAAGTTCTTATGCCTAGAAGTTGTAAATATCTGCTGTGAAGCTGCTAGAACACTAATAAAAGATTACAGAGACTGCCTGATTTATTTAAACATTTAAGAAATAAGGGTAGACTATTTAACAAAAAAAGTCCTTGGTTCATACACAGCACTTAAGGCCACTCACGGGTATAATTGGTGTGTTTGGAATTGCTAAGTCATCCCAGCCATACTTCTTCCATGTCCTTTTCTCTATTTCGGAAGCCAGTGTTCAAATGAAGGTCCATCATCCAGTTGCTTCCTCTTTGTTTCCATATGAATACTTTCCTGTGTAGAGACCTACATTGCCACCACCCTTTCTGTTTCACATACACAGATGTCACTTCATGAAATTTAATTGCTTCCATTACTTTGTTAAGTGTAATGATAAAAACATGCATGTAGGCCATACCTATTCAGATGTGGCAAAGAGTTAACAAAGACAGCAAGTTTCATTTGTGACTAGGTCTTGCTCCCTTTTATTCCCTGCAAGCTTTGTTTTTTTTCCTTTTATTTAGGGTTTTAGTAATCTGCACCCTTACTGAATGTTGGTCTCAAAATTTGCATGTATTGAAGTAAATGTCATTTGCTGTACTGGAATCTTTACTCTTGCTCCTCATCAAGAACCATCATGGGAGGAGCTGAGATTATTAGTCTTACTGTAATCTCACTTTTAAGCAACTGAAAGATACGTTGCGTGCAGATATTAATGTTACACACAGTGTAAAGAATCTTTTTGCAAGGTTAATGGCCGAAATACCATTTAGTAAAACTTTTTACTAGGTCTAAGCCCATGTGATGTGTTTTTATAAGAACACTTACCTTCTCTTTTATAAACTCATGTTTCTGTTGGAGGGAGGTAACAATCTGAGTTTGCCTTTGGGAATCTTTTTTTTTTATCACATTCATGATTTTTATTTTCTAGGAGATTAATTCTGATCAGGCTACACAAGGAAACAGCACTGAACGTGGGAAAAAAAGAACAGCAACAGCATCTGGAACTGAGAATATTCATCAAAAACCAGAAGAAAAAAATGTAGATGAAACAGGACCATCACTCGCAGCAAAAACCAGGAGAGGGCGTCCACCCAAACCTGAACCTCAGGGTACCACTGCAAAAAATGAGGAAACAAATAAACCACCTGTCAGGGGAAGGAAAAGGGCAGCAGTCAGTCAAGAAAGTCCAGGGAGTTTAGAGGCAGGTAATGCCAAAGCACCAAAACAGCAAGACACAGCAAAAAAGCCAGCAGCAGCACAGAGACAAATTGATCTACAAAGGTAAAAATAAATAAAAATGCATTTCCTGTCTTAAGATAGACCGTGAATTTATAATTCTAACAGATCTAGCATAGTTAAAGGGCACAACTAAACCACAATGATTTATAAATACCATGGTCCAACGTATATTGTGTTGTGTTCTGTAAGTACCAGGGCAGCTGGAATTGGAGGATTGGAGAAATGAATTTGTTTGGTCAGAACAGGATAATCTAACCTGTTTTCACCAAATTTTATTTTTTGTCTTTTACACCCTGGTTCCATTTACTAGCATTGCTGTGTAAAAGAACTAAAAATTGAGGGTGTTTTAGTGCATTCATTAACGCCAGGTACACAGGAATTCAAGTGCTCTACTCTGCTTCAGTTCATTGATTACAAAGGCTTGAAAACTGACCATCTTTAATGAACAGAACAAATTTTAATTCTAACTGTAATTCTTTTCTGATATTTTTGGGTCTGTGCTTGTTTAATATTAACAGTATTTTAACATATTTTAAGTAAATCAAAAGCAGAATTTGGAACTGTGTAAACTACAAAACAGCTCTTGGATGACAATTTATTTTTCTATACCCTAGTATTGAAATGCGTTGATTTGATTTCCAATATAAACATACCACAAATATGCATAAACACTGGGAAATTTGTTTAGCTGAATCTGATACAGTAATAATTTTAATGCAAAAGTGTCTAAAATTGTAGCGCGATAAGATAAGGTCAGCAAACGAGTGTGCTGGAAGAAATTACAAATTAATCTAAAGGATGAAAGAATCATTGGAATGGTTTCTTTCTAGAGATTTTGTAAATCGAAGACCTTGCAGAGAACCTTGATCAAAATGAAATACCTTTTCCTCTCACAGCAAGGTTCACACACTAGTGAATTGTTCAGTCCTCCAAGAGAGTGATATTTGTGTACTGCCTTGCAATGCTTGTTTTATACATCAGATTTCTTTAAGTCTTCATAACGAACTGCATTATCTGTAGCCTTTAAGCCACCTTTAGCTTCTTTAAAATATACGATACCATAGTGTTTCTTGAAAAAAACACCAAAACATTGTTAACGTTTTTCAGAAGCCAGGTGCTTGGAAGTGATGGAGATTCACTGTTGGAGATAGACTCAAGTCCAGAATATTCCCAAAATGCAATGGATCTTTTTAAGGCCTGTGGGAGCAGCCAGGAAGATACTGAGGATACAGAGATAGCAGAGGGAGGCTTCCTTAAGGTGTAGCAGGCATCTTATATAGGACAATTCTGTGTGTTTTGTTGTAGCTTATACAGCAAGGAATCAAAGAAATTTGTCTTCTAGAAAAATGTATGTTAAAACAGCTGTGTCTGATAAGTTTTTTTGCTTTTAAGCAGAAATGTACAAGTTACTGTGAATACTTGAAAAACATCTGAAATAGCACTTGTTCTTAAGTAAGACAGGCTATTTTTATGAACGTGTGTGATTAAATAGAGTTCATTAGAACAAGTTACTGTCCTTATTCTCTTATTGCAGTGAAAGCTATGGATAAATGTATTTCTGTTTATGCTGAAAAAACACTACTCAGTTTTGAAATTACTATTCAACTTGTGTATTTCCAAGTTTATGGGGAAGTTGCGCTATACAATAAGGAAATTTAGTTATATTCAATTGATTATGTAGTTGTTGAGAAGATACAAGATGGAGTTGGAAGAATCACAGTATAAAGACTGTGAAAGCTAAAGTGTAAACAATATAGGTAGTATTTTGATTCAGAATCAAGTGTAATTTCTGTGTCCTTACAACTAACTTTTATTTCCTTTCTCCCCCAAAAAGGTAAAAAGAAAACTCACTCGAAAAGGGAGGAAATGAAGGCCAGATAAAGGCATGCTCCAAGCTTCTGCAAAAACTAGGATTCAGAAATTTCCTGTACAGGAACTGAAATTACTTCAAAACACACAGCTTTCAGCTCTGAAACCAGAAGGAAAACTATGCTTCCCTTTCACATGAAATTAATCCTTCTCAATGGAAATGTAAAGCAGAAACTCTTGAGAAAGAGGCTAAAAGCATCTGTACTTATTTCCCCAGAGACTTTTTTTATGAAAAGTCAATAATTAAGCAAATTGCTTAACACTTGGTTCCAGTTCCTGCATTCTGGAGTTTAAAAGTGTATTTACACCATTAATTTTCATGCTGCATTTTTTTTTAAAGAAAGTCAGAGGAGGTCCTTACACTGACATTGAAAATTCACGATCCTAGAGCCAGGTATTCCCATGTTTCACAGAAAAAGTAGAAGTCTACTGAATGAATTTTAAACAAGACTAGAGGAAAAAAAAATAACAAAAAAATTTTTTTTGCTTTACTTTTGGAGACTGTTTTATGTATAATTCTTTCTGCCTGCCTACTTTTCTGCAAAAATAAGGTGTACAGATTTCAGTTCCCTGCTATGAAAAGTCATGTGGTGGCAATTTTATAAATGTTGCTTTCTGATTTTTATCAGAGTGGGAAAGTAATCACTTAAAATTATTATTAATTCGCAAGTAGACATTTCATTTTTTAATTTTCCCTCCATTTTAGTTTAATATAATTTGCAATAAATGTACATATTGATGTTTGTTTTATAAAAACATATATCACTTTTAAGTGTGTTTACTCCTGCGGTTCTGTTGGAATATTCTAAATTTTAAAGGAGTAAAGACAGTCCAGCATTTGATTTTATAATGTTTGTCACCAGATTTTTATTATTGATGTAAAGAAAAAAAAATCAATTTTTAAAAATAGTTGGACTTTGGCAGCTTTGTAAGGAAAGTTGGAAATGTTTAGGATTGCTCTCAATTTTAAGCATTGTGCTGATTGGAAGTAAGTCTGTTTTGCATTTTGTCTTCCTGTCCAGGCTCATTTTTTAATGTTTATTTTAGAAGATTGTTGCATCAATATTATGTTTCCTGGCATTGTTCAGCATAGATACAGTGTACACTTTTATGTACACATGATCATATTTAAGTTTGTTGCATAAAATAAACGCTTCTAGGTGTCATGTGGCAGTCTTTTTTATTTTTTATTTTTATTTTCTTTTGCAGAAAACTACTTGCTATATCTGTGCATGGTCTTGGGTGTTCATAGAAATACTGCATTGAGCAAAGAAGCTGTAATGCACAGTCCATAGTTTGAAAGAGAGGGTTTTTAGGTGAAGTTACAGTGCTTTATCTTGTAAAGTTGTAGGGGAAGAAGGGGGTTGGTCTGCAGAGCGGCAGTGAACAGTTCCCTTTGTTTCCCTGTGCCTCAGTTCCCCACTTCTCTTATGCAAATTGTTTTAAAATGCCTTGACGCATTGTAGAAGAGCTGGATACTCTTGACATTAGTTAAGGATTACTTGCTCTCCTAAAATGTCTAGGGTGAGGTTGTGTGCTGTTAAACAATGACTAGATCTCTCATACCAAGTCTTTAATAGTTATTTTTCCTCTAACAGAGAAAATCAGACTCTCTTCACAAAGCAGCAAATGCAACTCTTCTTCTAAAGCAATCTGTGATGCTTTGACTTGAAGGATTTGAGATGCTTTTGACAGAGGGAGACTGGGAGATTTTAAAAGCCTTTAATTGCACGTCCATCAGGGTTTTGATTTTTAAAACTGAAATAATTTCTCAAGATGGATTTACTGATCATAATGGAGTTTCTTTGTAGTGTTCTGTTCAAATACTTCCCTCGTGCAAAAGATACAGTGTCTTGGTTTAAAACAATTTTAAACTACATTTGTTAAAAGTTTTTATGTGCTACTTAAAAAAGGAAATCTTAGAAATGAGCTTTGGTACCTAGCGGTGTGCCCCTAACAATGACTTGAAATCTGGACTTGAGAAACCTTGCACATATTTAGTTGTTTCCAAAAGCTTTCATTTTTGCGAAGTGGGTAATGGGGGGAGGGGTGGTGGTTCGTGGGTTTTTTTTCCTTTTTTTTCTTCTTTTTGGTCAGTTTTTAATCAGTTCAAAAGTCAAGTTACTCAAGCAATCATGATAAAATAATTTAGGTTAGATGGAGTTTCTGGCAGGTCAGTGCCATGCTGAGAGCAGGGTTTTCAGTTGTGTTTCTACAAACAGAGCTACGTAGAGTTTCTTTCTTCTGTTTTCTTTAAGGGGACATTTGAGTAACCTCCATCTGTTGATTAGCAGTATAGTCAAAGATCATCAGTACAGTCATGCAGCAAATTATGCTGGCTATAATTGGCTGAGAAAAAATGCAGCATACAAACTATAGGAGACGTCTACTGGTGGCCCACTGGTTTCTTTTCAAAACTTGACCCAGACAAGGCTACATACAGAATTTCTCTGCCTGCGCCCCACTACTCCCTCACCAGAGTCCTGAGAGCACACATAGTACAGTTCAGAGTTGCCTCAGCGACAGACATCTTTCTGTAAGAACAGTATCCCCTACAGCCAGGGGTCGTTACAGCAGTCTCGCTTGTGATAGCAAGTAGTTGGAACCGTCAGCCTTTATAACAAATAAAGGGAAGTACAGGCATAATTTTTATACATACATAATTTGTGCATTGCTAGTACTTCTTCTGATGCTTTAAAAATAAAATCTATTAAAGAGTAATCAGTATAAAACTGTGGAATTGAAGGCAAATTATTCCAAAGAAAGAGGTGGGGGAGTTGTACTTGGCCACATACGAGTTTTTAAATATTTTACATAAGAATGGGGTTTCTCTCCTTGTGATAAGAAAACTGATGCTTGGAGGTTTTCGCTTGTTAATGTGTGATAAAGAATAAAAGGAAGTGATATAAAACCCAATCTTTAGGGCTTTTATCCAGTGTAGGATTTAAAGGCGCTGAGGTTCCACGTTCAGTTACATAGTTAGAGCTAAGTTCTCGTCACCTTTTAAGTTCCCATCTTCATAAAAGTGTGGCTTTGTTTCTTAGCAGACATACATTTATTTCTGTTTCTTTGTGTCCTCTGACGCCTGGACCGCACAACTTTCATAACAGTAAGACAGGAAGGCTGTTCTGAGAACGTACTTTGTAACGTACTAAATTAAACCTCTACCACTCAACAAAATTAAATCTGAATAGTTGTTTTAGACAAAATAATAGTGTTTTCTAGAGCAATCTTAA
This sequence comes from Ibidorhyncha struthersii, assembly GCA_013398815.1. Lineage (NCBI taxonomy): Eukaryota > Metazoa > Chordata > Aves > Charadriiformes > Charadriidae > Ibidorhyncha > Ibidorhyncha struthersii. The sequence goes on from VZSZ01008379.1 coordinate 601,202, forward strand.
ACAAGAGAAATAATATGCATTACAAATCTTTTCTGCACATGCTGACAAGCCTTTAAGTGTTAGAATTGATAAATAACAAATCCTTATCTAAAATGTACTTCTAGCCAAAAGATACTTAGCACGCGTTGTTGGACCAAGTTCAACATCAGTCTGGCTCTTGAGGTTTTGAGTTACTGCTGGGGCTGTCACTGCTGAACTGTCTCCTCGAAAGATCCAAAAAGATTTGGGACCATGAAACACTTGCAATACACAGGAGACTTGCTTCTTTAAGAAATCATCCACGTGGGTCCTAATTCGCTTGCGTGTGTGCCCCACGATTGTATTTAGCAGCAGTGATAGGTTGGTTTGTGCACAGAAATCAAGTCCCAAATCGGTGCTCAAGGAAATAGCCCAAACTAAAGCTGCCGGACTATGAAGTGTGCTTGCCAGCCAGGCTGCAGGTGTGCGCAGCAGATAACCAAGCGTTAGTCACAGAGTAGCTGGTCTCAGCCCAAGGAACCGTATCTCGGTGCAGGAACAGGTTTGCATAGGGAATGGCGAGGTGTGAAACAGCGATTACCCTTCTGATACATCCCTTGAAGCCTTCCCCTGCTTAGATTTCTGACGAGGAGGGAACCACCCTGCCAGTGAGTACCCCAGGTACTCAAACAGTCAAAGGGAAGTTCAAATCTAAGGTAAAAAACTTCTGAAGACCAACAGCAGCTTCCATTCCTTAAAAACTTTGTAAGCCTGACGTTCCCTGGATCCGTCTGCCTTGGTTCCTGCAAGGCAGCAAACAAGACGGGACTTCCTCTGGAGCAGAACTCGGAAGCCCTGGTAGAGAAGCAGAGGCGGTGGCTGACAGCCTCTCCCTTCCCTGCTGCACAGCCTGGGTCGGGAGAGCGGATCCAAAATTTCTTGTTCCCGTAGTTTTACCATGTGAGAGATCAAAGGGGTGAGTGCCCCGGTTTCTCCCTTCGATCTCACACTCTGTCATCTTCTGTTTCTAACTGAAGGTGGCCAGTCCCACAGCTCTATCGGAGATTCCTGAGCACTGTGGGGACCCACAGGATAACTACTTTCATAAATCTGACTCACTAGAAATGCTTTGAATTCAGGGTAGGAACATCTCTCACTCTGGTGCAAGTTCCCGCCTTATTTTCTGCAGTATGAAGTGAGATTTTTGGGGATTTGCAGCTGATTGTGAAGAAATGAGTGGGACCACAGCAAGAGGTGGCTTCAGGCTTGTTGCAGTTCGGATAACCTCCCCCTCAGGTCACAAAAGCCAAAGAGGCAGCCATGCTTACTCCAGTAGTCGGTAGGAGCAGCGTCGCACCTGAGCTCAGCCGGCATCCCATGTGCCTAAAGATGCTGTGAGCGCATTCCTCGGAGCCTTGATGTCACTCACAGGTGCTTGACGCAAACTGCGTGTTGCTGGAATTACTGCCCACAACGTACAGTGATGGTACCATTGCCCTGGCAGAGTCTTCCTGCTCACCTGATGGAAAGACCTTTCTGACCCACCAGGGAGCATCTCCTCTCTGTTTCTGCCCAGCAAAAGTCATGGCAAACTTCTATCAGGGAAGTGTCTGACTGTGCAACAGCTGGGTCTTGCGAGCCAACAGGAGGAAGAGTCGGGACTCGCCAGGACCCCTGTAGCTTTGGTAAGAAACCGTTCAACTCAGAACTTGATGGATTTATCAGCGCAGCCAGAGTCACAGTCAGCAGAGCTGAGACATCCCTGGGCAGCGCAGTTGGGTCCTGCGTTGCTTAATGAGGAGGGACAGCCATCAGGTGACACATCTGCTCTTCCGTGGGAGCAGAGAGGTTATCCGAGCTAATCTGTAACTCGCTGAAGTCATGCTGGCAGTGGTGTGGTCTCAGCAGTGTGTCAGCTGAGGCAAGAAGCATGACCAAATAACTTTGGGTACACCGAGCGTCCTCCTCCCACAACAAGACTGTTACTTCAACAGCCACAAGAGCTCAGATGTGCGTTCATAACGCTGCCGGGTGAGCGTGCTCCAGAACAAGAAATACACGTTTCGCTCCTTAAGCTCAGGCGTTTAATTCTCCTCTCATTGCCCTGGAAGCAGAGATTGATGTACGTTGACCCTGATGTCTCTGAAGCAAGAGATGGCGGGTGATTACGGCAGTCGCAGGCAGGAGCTGAGTGGCTTTGGCGGTGGGTCCGGTTGCTGTAAAGCAGGTGGGTTATCGCTGTGAGCTCTACAAACTATATAGGCCATAATCTGATTTCTTACCTCGGCGTGGCAGAGGCAGTAGCCGGCGCCTGGCTTGGCACCCTACCCCAGGGAAAGCTGGGACCTTCAGAATATTTTGTCCTGCGATCCAAGTCAAGACTCAAAATACCATGTGCTCTGCTGTGTGTACTCAGGTACCTCAGCATCATCCATCTCGGGATGAAATGGAGTGGGCTTACGCTAGTGGCAGAGGTTTGAGCCATCGGTCTCCTCCTCTCAGGAGGTTTATGTGCCGTCTCTAGAGCACGTGCAGGGTGTCCTGCGTGGACATCGCACTGCTGCCCGCAGACAGGCTCTCTCTGCTCCATGTGGAATTCGGAGAGGTTATCACTGCCCAAATAATTCGTGCCATCACCTCTTGGCTGCTTCCATCCCTGAGTGTTCCGAGGAAAGGAGAGAGCAATCTATGGTCCAGATAAATTATTCTGGGTGGTGGTAGCAGCGATCACTCTTCATCCTTCCTCATGCCATTACACCCGGACAGGATTTGGGCTGGGACGTGGACAAGGAAGCCACTCTGCAGACCCTGGGAGCAGACATGACTGCAATAGCTCTCTGCCTTTCCTTAGTGCCCTTTCCCATCCTCTTTTCTCAGCCTTCCTGCCACAGTATGTTGTGTCAGTAGCTTCACCTCGCAGTAGGAGGTTTTCCCTCTCATCTTCTCTCATCCTGGGTTTTTTTTTGCCACGACAGTGGTTCATAACACCAAGTTCAACATGTCAGTGGTGCTCGGATCCAGTAAGGACGGCGTGTGGGAGTAACACAAGGGCTTTTTGGTATAATCTCCTGCAACCTTCAGGCACCGACCCTGCCAATGCACTGACGCAGCAGATGTTACCAAAATCCTTCTAAGTAGGATAATGGAGGGAGCTTTGACCTACTTAAAAAAAAATAATTAAAACAATATATTTATTTTAGTGTGGGTCAGGCTGGCAGCAACATCCTTAATGTCCAAGCGGTTCCGAGCGTGGAGGAAGCCAGTGGAGTAGCAGCGCTGAGATGGGGGACACTGCTGTGGCCTGGCAAGAGCAGCGCTATGGGGATGTATAGCACGTATATACGTGCACCTGCATCTCAGTGGGCACTCGCCCCCCTCGTCTGGGCTGCTGGGGCCTTGTCTGGGCTCACAGCCCAACGCTGCCTGGCACGGTACTGGGCAAGGGGGCACCACTTGGTCACCTTGTGCCGTGCCGCCTTCATGAGTGACCTGGGGGCAGAGAAGCACCTGGCTCCGGCTGTGCAGCAACTCGGCATGGTTTGAAATGCCGGAACGGGCGAGTGCTGGGTCCCCAGCCACAGAGCCTCTTAGGACACGTGCAGCATAGCGGCCACCTGAATGGCCGAGTGCCCGGTCGAGACACTGGTCCCACAGCTCTGCCTGGCGCTGGGGCCACAAGCCTGACCCGACCCACAGCAGAAATGCGAAGAGGTGCCTCTTCCAGGGGAGCAGAGGGCTGGACGGGGCCTGGGAAAACTTTCGTTTCCACGCCAAACCTATTCCCAACCAGTTAATACCAACCTGAGACTGTGTCCCCTGTACATGGCCTGGCCACACAGAAAGGCCCATCACTGCCTTCACCCACTTGACTCACTGTCGTGTCCCCCCCCCCCCCCCC
>VZSZ01008379.1:605063-652798 GCA_013398815.1 Ibidorhyncha struthersii
TGAGGCTTTTTGCTGGCTGAGGCGAGGGGGGGGGCAGTACAGGCACCACCAGTGCTGCAGCACCACCTTCAGCCCTGCCGCCTCCCTCCATGTTCTTGTACACTTTCTCCAAGCACATTGTGTCTGACCAACACAACCCTTTCCCATTAAACCATCAGGTAGGAGCGACTGCTTGGCCGTATTGAGGGTACCTGTGCCCCCCTCCCAGCCTTGGCACCCCACAGCCCTGAGCTACGGTCACAGGGGTAGGTGCCTGCCCATTACATTTACCAAGACAAACTCACCATCTTGTTCAGATCTCAACAGCTCAGGTGCTGCTTGGTTGCTCTTCAGCCTTCAGGTCCCTTAACAGCCCTGGTAATGTGTTCCTCCTCCAAAAGACCACTTGCCCTGTTGTTCCCAAGCCCCTTCCCACCTGCCCGCTGTCCAGGAAGCTGCACCACACGCCGAGGACGCTCATCGCCTCTGCCAGGGGTGTGAGGGAGGCTTCCTGCTCTTACAGCTCGTCCTTGCGCACAACTCTTTCCCTGAGGATGCTTTTGGAAGCTGCCCAAAGCAGCTGGGCAAGATGAGATCAGAATTTCATTTGACTCAGCATCATTGAGCTACTTTCTTTCCAAAATATCATACCTTTAAGCCAGAAATGGCCCTTTTTTCTTTTTTTTTAACCTTTTTGCTATCAAGAGGACTTTGTCATTTCACATCTACAGGATGTGGCCCTTTTGTGTCCATTGATTTGCTTCTTTTGCAGAGACCTTGACAGACACAGACCCCCTCTGAGTCCTTCACGACTGCCTGGGCAGGCAGCAGGCTGTCTCCAGCCCACATCTAGACCCAGCACTCCAGCTGTGGCCTTCCCAGTGCTGAGCAGAAGGGCAGGATCACCTCCCTCCACCTGCTGGCAACACTTTGCCAAACGCAGCCCAGGACACCATTTGCTGCCTCTGCCACAAGGGCAGGTTGCTGGCTCATGTTCAACTCGGTGTCCACCAGGACCCCCAGGTCCTGTTCTGCCCATCTGCTTTCCAGTTGCCCCAGCACGTACTGGTGCAGGGGGTTGTTCTGCTCTAAGTTCCTCTGCACTTCCTCTTGCTGAACTCCTCACAGGTGAGAACAGCACATGAGCAATACGAAGAACAACTCTTTCCCTCTTTGTTCTTAAGAACCTTTTGGGGTTTTGTGGTTTGGGTTTTTTTTTTCCATTGCTGCATCATCTGACTCAGTGAACTTTTGGTAACTACTTTGTTCATACATGTCTACTTCTAAATAGCCCTCTCTTCTGACATGTATGGCCTAGAGACAGTTTACTCCTGGGATTTTTGATGTGGTACAGATCATTCCAGGACTTGAACGTGGAAGATGCTGTAATGGGGAATGTGCGCGCCAAGCAAAAGAGGGAGAAGATCCCTTCTCCACATCCCCAATCCCTGCGGGGCATTTGCCTCTGGGAAGTTCATACAGAGGCTTCGTTTCTCAGTGTTTGCCCTGTAACGGTAGAAGCCCTAAATGTGAGGGGCTTTCATGCCCTTTGAACTGACAGCTTCCCATCCTCTAAACCACCTTCTACAGATACACCACCTCACGTCCAACCCAGCTTCTCGCAGCGATGACCTGTTGGCCACCGTTTCCAGGAACACCCGGGCCCCACTCTGCGGCGGCTCTTTGTTCTTCAGCCTTGCACTTAGGGAAATTTAAAGCCAGGGAAGGCTGCCATTTCCAGCGCTATGGCTTTGTTACCAAACAGGCTTCATCTGCCAGGCTAGTCCTGACCGCAGCGTGAAAGGGGACCAGCCAGTTCTAGGTCTGCTTTTTGAACCAAAATCCACCTTGGAGCATACCTGGCTAGATGTGTGGGCTGGGACCAGCGAAGTCCTCCTGCTTCAAGGAAGCCACGGTCCTGCCCAGCTCTCCACCCTGGCAGTGGATAGATGTTTAAAATGGGGACAGCCAGCTTTGCCCTGAAACAAGCAAGAGCTGCTCCCATGATCCAGCAATGCCGCTCGGCTGTGGGCAACTTCCCAAACCTCTCCGACAGGATCAGCAGGAGCCTTGACTACTCACCACCTACCACATTCTTAAAGTGACAGCTGTGAGAAAGTTGTTTTGAGAAAGATGGAGGACAGAAAAGAGAGCAGGGCAGGGAAAGCGAGGCGCTCACCACGCATGGTGCCACCACAGCCATCAGCAAAGGCAGCCGTATGCTGAGGATGAGGACTCGGGTTGCTGCAGGGTCTGGTGGCTCAAGTAACATCAGCACAAAACAGCTTCTCTCCCACCTTCCCCCCAGCAACACCAGATGCAATTTTCCCTCACCATCCCAGCTGATTACCCTTTGTTATTTTACACCAGGCTGTCACAAACCCACCTAAAGACTTCATGCATTTCAACACAAATCAGCCACTAAGTGAAGCAACGTAATTTATTCGACATTATACCAGACATGGATGCTCCAACTCCAGACCCAGACTTGACCTTAAAACAATTTAAAATCCTGGATTTGCTGTATTGGCAGTATCAGTTCCCTGCCTGAGAGCTAAACATGTCAGTATTACAGCTATCGACACAGAAAATTAAGCACAGGAGTCACCGAGCTCATAAGCACCGTTAGTCCATTTCCACTGTGAACTCGCTTCCAGTTTTGGGGTGCTGGAAGAGATGACAAGGCTGTGGGACAAGTATTTCAGTATACAGCAGCTCTCAGTTACTCAAGTCATAGTAGTGTCTAACTACGAGAACAAAGGAATATGGATTTCATTTTTCTTCTTCTAAATTAACAGGCAGGCAAACAGAAGCAGCCCCCACCTGCACAATACAGCACAGCTTTTGATGATAGTAAATTTAAACAAAAAAACAAAACAAAACAAAAAAAAAAATCACCCTTATACTACTGTTTTAACACCATGAAACTGTGCAGCACTATGACACCTGCTAGAGCCCGCCTGGAAACCTGCAAAACCCACCCAGGGACAAATACACAGCTGAAGAGGGGACACAGATGTGGCATACAGCATCGCAACCAGCGTCAGAGCTCGGCGCCGTGCTCGCAGCTCCGGCAGGGCAGATGCTCTCTTTCAAACCACTCTACTCCCATCTAACCAATGCTGACCGAGTCATGCCAAAAGAAGTGACTGGTACGTACTGGCAGCAAACAAATCCAGAGTCGTCCTCTCTCCCAGATTCTTCCCACAGCCGAGACCCAGAGCAGTGTTATTACCCACCAGGCTGCCACCTCTCCATGCAAGAACGGGCTGCAGTTTATACACAGTACGCAGTTTACAATGCGGAAAGACGAGAAGAGTGTGAGCGGTGCTGGAAAATCCAAAGAAAACTTTTTCCTCCGTGAGTTACCGACTTTGTTTCTCCAGACGCAGCCTTAGAAAGGAGACACGGAGGTGCTGCAGCTGTACATATAGTTTCTTAGGCTATCACACAAGGCAGTCCTAGTTGAAATAATGCACACATTCATTACACAGCTTTTTTTTTTTTTTTAAACACAATTTTCTTTTTCAAAAAGTTTTTAATGGGCATCATGGAATTGATCATCCCTTTCTTTTTCATTACTGACATGGAGGCAGTATAGACCCTGTGATCTCAGAACAATTTGAATTACCAGAAATAAAATGAAAACTGTTTTCAGGGAAACATGCATTTATTGTTAAGCATTCCCAGTGAAAAATCAACATCTTTTAAAATGTGTGTTTATTAAAAAAAACATTTCGTGTACAAAAGTGTTTGTGTAGTTTTTATTTTTATTCAAGACAAAAAACACTGATGCTCCATTCCAGCCCACCCGCTCCTCCTTTACAGGAAGGCTGATGCTCAGGAACCAACCTCCTGCGATATATTTTTTTATTGGTAATTTTTTTCTTTTTTTTTTTTTTTTTTCATTAGAAAAGTCAGGATTTAGGATGGAAAAGGTAGAGTGAAAAGCAGGGTTCTTCAACAGTTGACATCAGCATTTGTATGATGGCAGCCTCCTTCAGACACCACAACAGAGCACCAGCAGTTGCTGCAAATCGTAAAATGGACAAGTACAGCATTTTCATAGTACATTTCCTCGTCTGTTGAGTCGTATCTCTTAACTGACATTATCAACGAACGGCTCAGCACCGTAAGCGATCGGCTAGCTATTCTGATGCCTACAAAGCAGGTAACAGCAGAGAAGGAACATCACATCACAGTACAGTGCAAATGATCTGCGAGGGTTTGTCCAGTGAGAACAAAACTGAAGTCGAGTTGCTACCTACAGAGCACTGCAGCCGGATAACCAAGCAAGAAGCAAAATGCCTTAAGGACAGCCGGTCTTGTGAGTCTAACGATGAATCAGCTGATGACACTAACACCACCAACGGGAAGAGCAAGCTACATGATTTACCAATGGGTTTGGAATAGATCAGAAAACTATCAAGCAAGAAGCGATCGCCCCTTTGCTTAGCCACAGGAGGAAGCTGTGCCTGGAAATGAGGACGGTAACAGTGAAAACATCTATGTGGTCTTCCCAGAAAAAAAAGCTTTAGGCACCCATCGAGCATCTTGACTTCCACGCTTCATTTCTGCAACACAACAGACTGCATGATGAGATGCGCTTTGGCTATCTATTGTTGAGTCGATTGCTCATCAAAACCACACAAAGCCAACCACCTCATCACAAATCAGTGGCCACACTCATCCTGATGCATCAACATCAACAAAACATAGCAGGAGAGGACACCTCACCTTCTCCTTGCATCTGCTCATCCGCAGACATTAAACTTTCACTGCTAAATTATTTAACATTTCCCCCTCTGGGCAAGCCTCCAAGTCTAAGCTAGCTGTTGTTGGCATTTAGGAAGGAAACAAGGGACATGCACACACGGTTAGGTTTCCCCTTGCGCCGAAAAGGGAACACTTCACCTTCACAGTATATGACCAATGCAGTAAACAAGAACTCTTACTGGAAACTGTGGTTTGATTTCCACCCCCCTCCCCTTCTCCTTTCCCCCATTAAATAAGCAATCCGTATGCTCTGAAGTGCCTAGTCTGATTCACAGCTGTTAAGCTTAAATTTGCATAGTTTAAATGTTTCTGTTACCCACACCATATAATGCCGATTTGGCGTTACAAGGTAAGCTTCTTTCTGGCTATTTAATTCCTCCTTTCAGACAACAACAACAAAAAAATCCTATAGGCCATAAGTCAGTGTTCCAATAGTAATTTACTTGGAAAACAGTTAAATACAATAATAATTTTTAAAAAAAACAAGACATATTCCTACACCATTAGTACCTAATTGCTCGGATAAATACTACCGAACCAATTATAGTCAAGGCCCCATGTACTCTGTGGCAAGCTTTTTCTTTTTTTTTTTTTTAAATATTCAAGTATGGAATATGCAGCGTCTTTCCAGAAGGATATGTTCTTAAGTTTTTGTCTCCAAAATGTACCAGTTTGTCACACTGAAAACACAGCTTGTTCGCAGAAGCAATGGGAGGAAGCTGTGAATTTGGCGAGTGGGGGTAGGATATAGTCAAGGCTTTTGGCACTCATGGGAAAACAGAGGCTTTTGGCAACAGGAAAAGGGTATTCCTCTACCTTCAAGCAAAGCTGCAGTTTACTTCTTGAGGAACTGGATGAGAAAGGAGTTTCTTGTTCCCCACCAACAAAACAAACAAAGGATAAACCGCTTTGCCAGAGCATCCATCAGATTTCACTGCTGAACATTTTAATGTGCATTGAGCAACCGGTAAGCTTTGTTACCAATACCTTGTTTAGAAAAATGGGGCCATTTAGACTTCAAAATTACTGTTTCAAGCTGTCATCTTACACAATAGAGGAAGACAATGCTGGATTTATTTGTACTTAGAAAGCAACTATACCAATGTTTTATGTTCTTGTTGTAAGAAAGTGGTAAATGCGCAGCCTGAGTCTGCAGCCGGAGCGGACTGCGTGGCAACTCCACGTCTGTGAATGCACAGGGCCCTGAATATAGCGATGTTCAGTCATACAGAAAACAGAACTACCATTTTGTATGTACAAACTCACAATGATAAACTGAACACTAACAGCAAAATCCCTAGGGCTCAGCCCCAGCTGCATTTAAACTAACCTCATACAACATTATCCCTATATTCAACTCTGATAATTACCAAGAATACAAAAAACATTCCTCATAAAGGACTCACATGTCAAAATTCAGAGGGACTTCAGACCACAGATGTCTCCTTAATGCCAGGTCATGTTTCCTTCCCAGCACAGTTCTGGAGAAGCTTCCCTCCTGCCAGCCTGTGAGCTAGCATCAAACTATCATTGCTACCAAGCACACGGATGGAGGGCAAAAACCAGTATCCAACCAGTATCCATACATTAGGGGGAAGGGGAAGACGAGTGTTTTGCAGTAGAGAAGAAAATGAGGTAACTTCATGAGAGAAATAAAACTTAACAGGGGATTGTTCCAGAGGTGACCATGCTCACCTAAAAACCATTTCCTCTTTTCTCCCCCTCCCCCTTTCCCTGGCTTCCTTTGTCCCTTTACATACTGTTGGAAAAACCTGCTGTTCTTACGAGACTAATCTTATCAAAAGACACGTTCAGAAGCCCATAACTGAGAAGTTTAAATGTCCCCAACAATGATTTCCAAGTTCTTTCTTTTGATAGATAGCAGCGAAGAACAAGGGAAAGTAGTCAGCAATTCATAATTACCACCAGGGTAAAAAAAAAAAAAAAGAAAAAGGTGTTGATGTAATCAAGAAGTTCTTAGCCTGTATAACAGAAAAGACAGCAAGTTGAGATTAACACAAGTGGCATTTTGCCGTAGTTTCCTACCATCCCTGGTTTTCACCTAACAAACCAGCTGAACAGTAGCAGCTTCTTGTTAAAAAAATAAATAAATACAAGGAAAGACAAAACAACTCATTTCCTTTGGCATCATTGCAAATGATTTACATTAACTCAAGAAAACTGATCACTGACTACACCTTAGAAAGCAGTAAATAGAAAGACTAAGCAAATGCATTTAGTATTGCACTGATATGAGTTCAAAGTATTTACTGTCTGTGCCCTTAAATATTTTAGGTTTGGACACGTGAGACAGAGCAGTACAGGGAACAGCCCTGAACTAGCTAGGTCTCCACAGCTCTCTTTGCTGGTTCTGTTCCCCTACCACTATGCTCCAAATATTTAACAGATACAATAATGTTCCTGATTTCCTCTAGTATGATTTATAAACAGACCATCTATGAAGCATGAAACTATTTCAACTTGTACTTCATAGCTCCAGAAAAATCCCAAACAGACATATATTTCCCCACCCCATTAATCTGCCGTTCAGGAGAAAAAAAAAAAAAAGCCATGGCAAAGATGACTTATACAGTACTCCATTATCCACAAACCCCACTCTCTAGTCTCAGGGTTCCTCTGAACTTCCTTGTCAGATATATTCTCAGAAGTTAGCATCGTATTCACAAAGACATTACAGCCCTCTTTAAATAGATGTACTAGCGTTTGAAGTTGCAAAACTAATAATTTTCAAGCTTTTGCACTCAGGATGAAATGTCATTTTAATACGAATAAAAGGACTGACTGTATGTACAAGCCAAAGAAAGATTTCAGTTCTCGTTTATCAGAAACATCAATCCAAAAGAAAGCTAAATTGAGAACACACTTCTACTTCTATGTGCATTTGAAGTATGTACAGTAATAACACCAACACAGCCTCCATGTGTCAACTAGAGAAAAACGCGAGCGAGGATGAATTTTAAAGTACCTGGTAAGCAATCCCTAAATTGAAGCCCAAAATAAAGCTAGAAAACTGCTGCAAAAAACAGCTGATTGCATCATATCAAGTACTCAAAGAATTTTTTTTTAATTCTCAGTATGCCAGAGAACTGGCTTTTTCCTCCTTCAAACCCAGTGAAATCATATTATCCAGAACATACTGAAGAACATTTTACATCTATTTAAGACAAAAAAAAAAAAAGGAAAGAAAACCAGCTCCATCTTTTTGTGCTATATCAAGGCATACTCCTTACGAGATTGTGTAGAAAACACAATGGATGAAAATCATTACTGGTAATTCAAAATATATTCTTTAAAGGGGAGCCTAGACTACTGTAAATGGCACACGTAATACCCACAGATGATGAAACAATCTAGTGAGGATTTTTAGCTGCATGATGTAAGGGAGAGGAGAGTCAGGTTTCCCAATTAATAAGCTAGAAAGAAACCGGTTCTGAATAGGTCACCATTCGGAACTTTGGGGAAGTCTTGAAAGTCTTTCAGGAAAAAAGTTACAAGAACACTCGAGTATTTCAATGGTGCTCTCTTCAGCGACCCTACCTAATATGTCTATTAAGTACAAGCATGCAAATATAGGTCAATCCACAGGCACATAGGATCCATGTTAAAAACAGTAAGATAGCTGTGATGAGTGGCACCAACAATTTTGATGACTAACACTCAAAAATGTTGCTTTCTGAATTACTAAATCAAAATCCCGAAGCAAGTTCCTGCTAGTCTTCGTCACACTGCTAAACACTAAAGGTAGGCATGTTTTTCCCCCATTATTGTAGCTGAGCTCAAAGAATTTTTACAATATTTAGTAAGAAAAAAAATTAAAGTATTTCCCCTTTTTAAATTTACACAGACGTTTAATTAGCTTTATTTACAGAGCGTTTTTTTCAGTCTCCAATAGTGCCTAGATAGCATCATCAGGCAAGAGTGCCAGTTTTAAAAGAGAATCTATATAGAATCCTAAAAATAACAGATGGTGATGCTCCTCCAGAAGGGGCAAGCTGGACTACTGAAGCAGCTCTCTCTACATGGCTCAGTTACTCAGGAGTAATTCTGTTGCAGTCTCTACATCCCATGATTTTGAAGACAAGGCCACTATTACTGCATTCTGCAATGAGAAAACAAAAGCAATAACATTTTCAGTGTGTGAACCTGCAGCTCTGAGAAGTGGAATGAAAAGTTCACAGATTAATCAGAACATGCTAGTTTACAGTTAGTTAAATCCTGTATTGTAACTTACAGACAAATTGTTTCAAAAAAAGACAAGGGTAGCTCACAAGATTTACTAATAACATAGTATTGTAAAACTCTGAGTCTTAAAAATAATTAGGAAAACAGAACAATTAGGCCTACAAAAGGTCACGGAAGTAGCAAGTCTGCTTTAGTATACTAATGACTCTCTGCATTTATACACATATTCTTGCCCTGCCCCTACTGAAAAATATTTAAGTTATGTATACTTACCCTATCAAAGCCCATAGCACAAAGGTTTTCTATTTTTTTGGTGTATTCTGGACTAGAAACTGGTGCTCCAGCATACACATGTGCCCAAAGTCGAGCTGTCTGTTTAAACATTTCTGGATTTTGTTTGTACTACACAAAAGAGAGAGGGGGGAGAAGAGGAAAGTTAAATCAACTCAGCAATCCAACCAAAAAGCAAGATGATATGGCAGATTCCAATCAACCATTCTTTCTACACCATCTTCAACAGTGTTTCACACTGATCATACTGCTATTTTTGAAATTAAATTTGGAGGCGAGGATTACACATAGAGTAAGCCTATGCAAGCATCTGATCTAATGAATTTGCCTTTAGGTTTAATTACACATTACAGGTACTTTATGTGTACAATCAGGTACTGCTCTCAATTGCACTGATCAAAAGTAAAGTAGCTATATTTAGCACAGCTGCTGAAAATTTATATTCAGTGTGGCAGAGCACAAATTATCCCTATGTTAACATCTCCTGAATGTACGTACTGCATACTACTCTAATGCATTTCTCTCATCAGTTAAAAATATGCCTGGTTTTATACACTGCAAGTAGGTCTGCAGTTTTTCCACTCAGGGCTGACATTTTACTACCAGGCTTCCTCCTGAGAATAAGGATATTGACAGCATATGTGACAAAAGAAGGGCTGAAAAATGGGTGAGAATGCGCAAAAAGCTAGGAAGCTACAACTCTTTTCATGCAAACTATTATTTACCAGTAAAAAAACCCATCATGCAGGATATGTAAATATTATTCTGCACCAATCTGGCCACTAACAAGTTTTGTAAAAAACAACAGGATGGACCTCGTCATAGAGTTTTCAGCCTGCACCAAGAACTCAAAAGCCAAGAAAATAGGTCATCTGTCATAAACTGTACTCAGAAAAGCAAGATGAGTTTCCTATTTTAGCAACTTTTCTATGTAATATCAAGTTTAAGTTTCTTGTATCTAAAAAAAAAAAAAGACTCTTTCCCTTAATCATTACACTTTTTTTTTTAAAAAAAAGTAGGTATTCTATCTTTTGATATATAATAATTTTTAGCACTAAATAATAAGACAAGATATTGGGATATATATTATTCAGATATTTAGATACACTTTAAGGACAGAAACATGGCTGATTATCATCCTAAGCATTTTATTCATACATGAAAACAATCTATAAAGTACTGTCAAAGTAAATACAATACTTTTTACTGCTGTACATTTCATTTTACATCTCCTACAGCAACACACACAAACTACACTGCATTCCGTGCTTTGTACACCTCCCACTAATTCTGCTCCACATGAAGTAATTTGTGTATTTACCATCTGATTACTAATGGCGTTAGAACAGGGGAGACAATCTATTGGTGGAAATAACTCACTGTGTTATAAATACAGTGGACTGTAATAAATTTCTTTGGTTGTAATGAGAAGAAAAGAGGAAGGATTAAGTGAAGCATCATCATCCTGAAGTACTATATTCTTCTGCTCTTAAGAGATCTTCCCCCAGTTTTTTTCTAGTATCTTTGAGAACACTGCCAAGCCTAGAAAGCAACTAGCTGAAGTGCAAAGGATTAGTCATAACTGCATAACTGCATTTTATTCAGAACTAGCTTTTAGTGTTCTATAAATAAAAATTCCTTTACTTAGGTATCCATAAATAATCTAGCTTCTCACTAAATTGAGAAAAGCCTAAAGGCACCTTTTACTGATGTCTCTATATAAGGAATCTGAGGCAGTTTATATTGCTGTACTTAAAAAAAAAAAAAGGCAGCAACTAGTTGAAGTAGTTTTGACACTAGACAGTTGGTGTCTGAAAGGTGGCAGATGTCTGAAAATACTGCCATTATTCAAACAGGAGTTCTCCCTGAGATTCTCAAGAGCTTGTAGGACTGCCATTTACCTGGACAGCTTAGTAGTCTAACACATAGTTTAGTAAATGAACATAATGAAAAATTAGTGTGGAGGATAACTAATTCCTTGTGAGTTTTTGTGTTGGAAAAAAAAACAACCCAAAACCAAACAAACCAAAAAAGACCTCACCACCAAATAAAACACATGAAGGAACTGGCTGTTTACCATCACATCTCTCAGACCTTATAATCATTTTCTACTTACATACACATGCTTGTAACTCAAGGCCAAACCCCAGTATATTTTTCATGCGGGTATTTGCAGGGAATAGGAGAAACCGAATCCTCGCTGCATCAGCCATGCCACATTCCCACTGGACATATCTACACAAGCACCTGAGAGGCAGCCCGGAAAATCGCTCTTCATAATCTAGGAAGTTTCAGGACGTTTTTTGCCCGAGAAAACACTCTTTCCAGCTCAAGTGCTTCTAGGAAACCATTATGATTCCCACAAAAAGTTCTACCATTGGGGCCACAATGGGAAACGCTATTCTTGTTCTTTGTAAAAAAGGAAAAAGCGGTTTTGTTTAATAGAGAGTGTGACAGTAAGAGCATGCATCCGGCAAGAAAAAATGGTGCAGGGACATGCCTGGTGGCCTCGCTGGCCTTTGCAACAATTGTCCCTGCGTAGAGCAATTCAGCCTGACAGAACTGTTCAGGGACATTTGTTCAGAGCAGCCTTACAGAATTGCAGAATCCCACAAGCAAACCTTCTGTCCTTACTACTGAGTACAGTAGTAGCAAACAGCTCACTCCCACCCAGTGGTGCAATGGGCCACCTCGCATCTCCATGTTTCCCTCCACATTCTGACAGGTTTGATAAACTGCTAATCTATGACCCCACACAGATTTTATAGGGAAGGAGTGCATACTTTGCCACCCTGTACTGGAGGGTCCTGACTTACAGGAGATATAAATGAGATCAATGTTGGAAGAACCTTCTCCTTGCTTTGTTCTTTTGTTACTGAAATACAGCCTTACTACCAGTCAGTGGGGAAGCCAGGCCTTCTCTTTCTCTTCCCAGAGCAAAAAGGAAAACACTACACACATACTTGGGACTTTGTTGAAAATTGTCAGACTATGAAGTTACGGAATGACTGTTCCTATCTTTCATCAACACTTTAAATAGAACCATGTCAGTCCTGGTATGGCATAAGATCCAACTGACATTTTATCGTGATTACTTTTTACAAGTTATTACTACTGTCTGAAAAGTAACAAACCCTGTTGATTATAGAATTCTACTGATACCAATTCAACCAGTGACTAAAAGTTATCCCAAGTACTTGCAAAAGTAAAATACAAAGGATACTTCATTCAGATAAATTGCACCTCAGGATTAATACAACGGTAATTAAAGTCACTATTCATAAAATTTTGACATTAAACAAATACAACGCTCAACAATATTCATATTAATCTGGAAAAGGAGCTACATACCAAGCCAAATCCAATGAACACCATCAAGTTAAACTCATTTTAAACCAATACAACATTGCTTTTCTTGCACTAGAAGCCTTAGATTTTAAAAGGCAAGTTATACTGGAATTCATTTATCTCTGCTGTTATCTCCTGACATTTCTGACAAGCTAAATAAGGAACAAAACTAACAAAATAAACCTCCTGACACTGTACTGCTACTTACTCTGGAATCCAAAGAGTAAAGAGTACCATAGTAACTCACACTTACTCCATGGCAATTTTTCAATAAAATCTTTATCTCCCCCAAGGTTTGGGACCTAATCTGAGTTAGCGAAGGTTACGGAAGTGTTACAAATCCACAGCCAACTGAGTATCTTACCTGGTTTGCCACTACTGCATCTTGTGGATCATCTGGTTCTGCAGCTGCCAACAATGCTTGCAGCGATAACAACACTGTTCTTAGAGTCATTGCCGCTGCCCTAAAATTAAAAATTTGAAAATGACTTTACAAACTCTTACACCTGTACTTACCTTTGCTGCTGTACTAGTATCATAGAAGATAAGAGGACAGGTACACCTTGCATGTCTAAGAATCATAATTTTAGACAGCTGCAGCTTATAGGTATTAGAATACCATTCTACATATATATATATTCAAATAGGGTTTTAAACGTGAACTTTCTTATTAACAATGTGTTCTTAAGCTTTTCGAAAACACAGTCCTTGACCTCCACATTTGATCATGCCCACTAAACAGAAGTCCTTTCATCTGGAGAAAAAAAAAAAAGCCAGTTTGAAGTTTGTGTCATCCTTCCTTACTACCAGTAAGAGCACCTTGCATAAAGTCTAGGTACTGAACTGGCAGCCCATGTGTGCTCCCTCTGCTGGCACTCTTCATAGCGAAATAGCATTTACAGAAACAGTAACCTGTATTTTAAATACTTTTAACAGATAAGGAATTTTATACAATAGATATCTTCTGCATTGCATCAGTTTTAATGACATTTTTCAATAAAATTTAACAGTTTACATGATTAATTACTACTGTAATAATAATAAAAAAAAGGTTTGGCTATTTCAGAATGTGCATTTTTTCCCCCAGAATTTCAGATCCTCTTCCAGTTAAACATAAGTATTTCAGGTTCCAAGCTGAATGCTTCTTCCAAGCCAAAATGTTCCTTTAAATTACAAACAAAGCTGGGGATTAACTAGTAAGATTATATTTAATCAGATAAAGAACACTTAGTTACTGAAACATATCCTCAGTTGCGTGATGAGAGCCCAGCTAACACAGTAAACTCAAGAGTACAAAGTATCTTGTTTTTTCCACACGTAAATCACACACACAAAAACCTGAGTGAAAGAACATAGAAATATTTTTTCTTTATATGTGCTTATGATATTTTACTCTTACAATTTCCTTTTCTTTGTGATCTCTACTGGTTTATACTGTCTTGAAATTAATCTATTTAATGTATGCATTGATGACATAATTCACAGTGGAATTTGCTAGTACTAAATAAGTGTAATGCAACATGTTTACTATTCCAGCATTCAGGTGTAACAGAATGCTAAGTCTTTCAGCTCGAATGGATTTAACCATTTTTATTTTTATGCAGTGAATTCCAGGAACCACACCACCATAAAACCTAGAGTCTTCTTTCCGAGTTAAATAATTTTATTACTCTATTTAGTGTAGATTTAAAGCTAGACTTAATGTGAAATATCTATCAACTGTAACAGATACTGCAGCTATTTTCACCAAATAAAAGCTGTTCTGCACTTTCCTTTACAGAAATCCTTCTACTTTAGAGACATCTGAAAATACTGCCTTTATTTAAAACAAAGAAGATGACACGAAATGGGTCGTGGCCACCTGTGCCACATTTACATGCAATTTACTTCTATTCCTAGAAGGTACAGTGTAAATGGAAAATATACCTTGGGGAGCAGGAGGCATTGCTAAGGACCAAAGGTGCCATGGATGCCTAGAACACAACTTCCGTGCTGGCTCTGGCTTTCAACACTGATAGGCCTTTTCAGTCCCTGTTCATCTGTTATGTTTGTGGATTTTTATAAAAAGCATAGTGGGACTTGAACTTCTGTTCTGACATTCCAATTTCAAAATGAGTAACAAAAATATCTCATCCATTTGGATATACAGATGGCTATATGCTCAGAAAACTCAAACTCTAAAATAATAAGTTTATAGACAAGACTAGTTTAGCTACATATGTAAAAAGGTTTAAAAATGCAGTTTACAACTTATTTTCAAGTCTTATGTCTCAAGATGGCTTTCACATTTAATGCATAATAAGCCAAAGTTTTCATTGGACACAAATGTTTAAAGAAGTATCCTTAAATCATAAAAGAAAACCTGCTACAGCTTCAGCTGCTGTTTGTATTTAAAAAAGGAAATTAAATTTTGTGATTAACAGTAAAGAAAATCTGACGTATTTTGTGCAACTACTGTATCCTCATAGAATATTTTCTACCTTTAGGACACCAATTAACTTTCCTGATCAAAGAAAGTAAAAAACTCCTGTTATTTTCTACATCGCTTAGTCTTAATTTTTAGGATATAAATTAAGATTCCCAGAAGAAACTAGAGGGACAGCTAAAAACAGGTTCTCATTTTCCCACTACCTTAAAAAGCTCTTCTTCCTTCCTTCCCATCACCTTCTTTTGGGAGAATAAAGTGAATGGAGATGACTGCCCAGAACTACATTTACAGACACAAGTAAGGCAGGACCTGTTCCTCATCAGCAAAGAGCAAAAACAATTTTCATCATCAGTTCTGGAGGAAAATCTATCCTGAGAGCGGCACAAAACTAAAAACCCAACACACACCCCCTACACGACATCCCCACAAGCTAGAGAAGGATGTGCTGCAAAAGAAGTTGCATTTTCCTTAAAACAAACTTCCAGTGGAAAGATATGTCTTCTGCATTTTCCATTGCTCCTCAAGGGTTTATATTTCCAGAATAGAATCCTGAGAAAAAAAAAAAGACATTTCTAACTCTTCTTATATTTGAAGTTTATTTCTAGGTGTGGATTTATGCACAGCATCTCATGGAGTTCAAGCAATTCCCTTTGGTAACTCAAGCTAGCTACATGCTTGGGGTTTAGGTTTTCTCTCTCCTCCTTGCCAAAGGCAAGGTTTTGTATCACTCCTGACAGACTTCTGTCTAATCTGGTCTTCACTGGAGCCTCACGAGTTTCTTGGAAAAAATCTATTTCAATGCTTCACCATGCTTGATAGTCTGCATGCTAAAGTGGCTTTCCAATCTTTCATTGCAGGTCGCATTTGCTTAGGCCATTATTCTTGTTACTTTACTATGAATTTTCCCTATGGCTCCTACCTTTTTTGGAATACAACACTCAAAGTGGGTACACTACTCCAACAGAAGCCTGACCAATCATAAATTAAAAGCAGGCAGCTTATACCATGAGTTTTGCAAGTAAAACTTCCTATACCCCAGGATCCTATTTGCCTTGCACATGACATTACATTGCCTTTGCCCCGTTACATTACTGGCTCCTGTTTTCTCCTGAAGTTTACAACAACCCTTGACTCCCACCCCATCCCAAAATGCTGCTTAGCCACTATGCAGGCTTGCGAGTTTGACATTACAAAACAGGAAGAAAGGCCAGTAACATCTACCAGTGAGCTGCAGAGAGCTCACTACAGGGAAGCACTGTCCCTCCGAGAACTTCAAACTAAAAGCCTCCACTCTGGATATCCTAACCAAAACCCAGGCTTTCTATTAGCATTGCATTTGTTAAACAGCAAGAGAAACATGGAGTGAAACAGAACAAAGAAAGCCGATATATATTTTATTCACTTACACTTTTTTTTTTGTAATATCCTGGGGCATTTCCATTAAAAAAAAAGAGCACCCCTAGTTTGGATGAATGCAGTGATAATGTCAAAAAGCACAGCAAGTCAGCTGTGCCCAGCATGCCTGAGGTAAGAAATCTCTTACCTTCCAATGAGCTGAAAGTCCTACGAGGATTATGAAACACTGACAGTTTTTCTTTTTCTTCTTCATTTTTAAAGGCTAAGTAATTTTCCATTTAGGAAGTTTTTCCTTATATTCTGGACGTTTCTCTCTGGAAACAATCAGTCTAGGTACTTTGAGAGGTAACCCAGCAGAACAACAGGAACAGCGCAGCCAGCAGACTGCTGCTCCACTCTGTCAACCAAACATGGCTACTGGGAACAATTTTTTTATTATTATTATTTTTAAATAATCTGCAATATTTATTCCATTTGTGAAATAACTAAGCTTGTTAATCCAAGAGAAAAGCTCTGGGAACTTGTACCAAGGGCTTACGGAATCTGGAAGAAGGGAGGAAATGAATAAGGTCTTTGAGTGGAGCCTGTTGTATAGTCATTATTCACAGGAGAAATACAAGACTGGGCATCCATTAGGGAAAGAAGGAAAAAACAAAAAAGAGAATAATAGAATAGCTTTGACATAGTGTGGGGGGACAGGACGGGGATGACAGCCTGCTTGCTGAAGAGTTCCCTCGAACAATGTTAATATTCTCTACATTTTTCTCAAAGCTTTAAAGAGGCTCAGTGCTCCTCAAACACCCTGAACAAAACCTAGCAGATTTAAGATACCCAAGAAGACAAGTACTACGAGCTGGCTGTTGCTTATGTATCTATTAAAATTGTATTATCTCTTATCATAATTATCTCTGCACCTCAACTAGAACCGAAGTGTGAATCCTCCAGTACAGCCACTATGAAAAGGGTATTCTTGTTATTCATTTTTATTTTGACTGTCAAAACCACAAAAACCAAGAGTTTTTTTGTAGCCATACACACAGCCACAACACATTCACTTGATAATCAGTGCTCAAGGGATTTATGCAGAACAGCTTTCAAGTAATTTAGTTCTCCAGTTTCAATGAACAGTATTAGATACATTTTATATTTAAGAATAAAATTTTGAGACAAAATGCCAGCCTGGAAGATAAATATAGACTACAGTAAGTGAAACCACATAACAAGAGTCATATCAGATCAGCATAAACAGTATTCCTTCTACAAAATCATATCCCTACTTTAATCCTACCAGCAAACAGTAGCTGTTTTGCAAACAAACTGGCATAACAGGTATTTACAAATCTAAACATGATGAAAACCCACAGCTGCAAAGAATTTCAGCATCAAGCATGTACTGTGGAGAAAGAATTTCATTAAACTCATTAAAAAAATCATTTAAAGACATTGCAAACTGATAAAACCACCTGCCAATATGCAGAACAGTATCTCAACTATGCTCATTAGAATAGAAAACCATTATCATGGGATGGGTGAATAGGGAAGAGACTTTTTTTTAACTAAACACACACATTCAAATATTTGTATTCACCATATATAAATGAGTATTTTATTAGTTTATTAACTCTTTAAGAAACCCTGCTAAGTCCCATAGGCTCAAATTCTGTCCTTCAGCTCCCACTGACCTCACTGAAAAACACAGATATGCATTGGAATTTGAGACTTGCCTTTAAACACAGCAACAAAAGCAGCATTATTCAGTTAAGAGCATTACAAGTCAATGAAGTGGCACTTCAGAAACAGAGCTTGTTGCTAAAAGATTTGACAAGAGAGACTGTGGAACTAAATATATTTTCTAGAACACAGCCGTTAGAATATTTCAGAATTGCATTTGTCCCATTTACCTTTGAATAGTTGGTGAAATCCATTAAAAATTAAATTATCAGGGGGTGTGGTGTGTGGTGTTGCTTGGGGTTTTTTTGTTTGTTTGCTTTCTAATGAAGCCACCATTTTATCCAAACCATTGTTCATCCTACACATACAGAAAACTTAAACATGGTGATATTAGCTTAAATAGCTATAACAGCATATACTGAAGAACAATTAAACGACTTACTTAAACAATATTAACTATTCATATGGCTTAGGAATTTTTAGGAAAATACTCAGAAAGAAAAAAGTGTTATCTATCACAACGCTGAAATCCTTCAAACAAGAAAGGATGGAAGTAGCCACAACAGTTTCCTCTTCTCCAAAGGACCAGACACTTTGACAAGCACTTCAACAATGCTCAAGTGATTTTCATTTACCATACTATGATTAAAAAACAAAATTTACGAAGAGCACCACTAGAAAATGAAGGGATCACTACACTAAGTATCATTTGAAAAGGTATTATAGTATATAGGAAGCCTCCTTCCACCACCATCAAGTTCTGTGAAGTTCTTTCCTTAGTGCTTCCAAACGAAGACAGTGTTTCAAAGGAAAAGTTTAACAGTATGTAAGTGGCATAATATTGGTGCTCCCTGTGCCAGTTGGTTTAAATACAGAGAAGGCAAGTTCTTGTTCCAATACTCCTATTTCGTATGTGTCTTGGTGAAGTAAGGTACTGATGTTTTTTGTCAGGCAGAACTAAGACACAAATGAAGTTATCTGTGCAAGATCTAACTTTCAAAGGTAACAAGAACACAAGTCAAATCGCTCCTGTTCTTCCTTTCCAAATTTCAATCTTTTTGACCAAGAACCAAAAATAATTTAAAAAGTGTAAGCTCATGATTTCTTAGGTGTTTGTTGCCTTGTGGTATTTGATATGTTTTAGCTTGATCAGACACTGAAAAGGCCAGAAACTTTCACCTTAAAGGTATTAACTGCTTCACTCCTAAAGCAGCAGTTTTGGAATAAGACTGAATTTTGTGAGACTTGTTTCAAATCACAGTGACTGACAATGCTGAAAGACAACAGAAGACCCGTTCTGGGGCTGGAAACCAAATGTGGTCTCCTGAATCCCAGTCCATTGCTACAGAAGCAAGATCATCCATCCTTCTCCACAGAAAACACTAACTAGAGAATATATTAAGGTAATATGAAGATAAAAAGAAAATGTTAAAAAAAGCTGTTAAATTACTTTAGTTCAGAATGCAATTAATAAGCGTGACTTCTGCTAGGGACTGTCCTTCCTCAAAGTTTCCAGGGGAAAATGCTAGCTAAGTCTTGTTTTTGAGAAACATGATGTTTACGGGCCTCAGTATGGAAAGATTAGTCTTGAAGATACTCGTTAATATGACACTGATACTATGAGTAAAGCAACTAGACAGTGCATAAAGGAGTACCAAAAGATGGGAGAAAACCCCCCAAACTCTGAGGTTAAAAACTTTGGATAAATTCTTCCCAGGAGAGTATTAGTGATGCTAGGATGCAGTTCCATGTTAAGCACCTTCGCTGCTAGAAATAAAGAATTTTTGCCCTCCCACATCCTCACTACTTAAACCTTTACATGAGTGAAATACGCCTAGCTGGGAGAGCAGGTTTATGTGCTCTAATTCAAATCAGTGAAGTGATCCCCGTTAAAAACACCCTCCAAAGTTTGTTTCACCAAAAAATCCAAACAACCCAAAACCAAGCAAACAAAAATCCCCCAAAAAATCCCAACACACAAACCAACCAGCCAACCTCATGTCCATTCACTAACCTGGTTTAGAGTATGATCTCTTAAGCAAACTGTATTTACACAGTTAAAGAGTCGTTAATCTTCAGTATAATGGTAGGGTGGTATGAATAACTAGGTGCAGGTACAAAACTGCACTGGCTTTACTGATACAAAAATTATGCCATATACCATAGCACGTATACTGGAAGATTCTACTGCCTGAAAGAACATCAAGCACTTTGAGACTGTAAGAAAAAATATGCAGTTCCAGAAATGAAAAAGACAACAGTTAATAATTATTATGGTTTCATTTTAGTAATTTACACTGTCCTGTGCCACATGATTTGCATAATCTTCTAACTCTGTAAAAGATGAATACACTGGAAGTGATACCCTCCAAGACCTTAACTCAAGCTTTCTGCTCTCGAATTTCTCTTTCAAATCCACCTGATGTCTGCTTGGCCAATAGCAGTCTCAAAGTTGTTGAATTTACAAGCATTTGAAGCTTGTATGGATTAGACATTGGTATTACCTGCTGGGGAGTTACAGTCCTATTCTTTTGGGGCAGATGTGGAAGAAAATAACAAAGATGAATCCCATTCACATTAGATACCATGTCTATCATACAATTGGTACATATGACCTTCAAACCACATGAAAGGTATCACTTGAAATAACAAATGAACAATGAGCTCATCTGTTGCAGTTTGGACACTTACAGGTCTATTCAACAGATTTTGGCTATTAAAACTTTTTCAGTAATATTAAGTAATCAAAAGTCAGCAACTGCCAGCAACTAAAAGGCAAATGGTTGACAGAGGTGCAAATCATAAATATTATCAGTGACAAATGAGACAGAATAATCTTCTCCCTTTCCAATCGCTGACCTGTTACCTTTTATACTCCCAGACTCACTTCATACATTGTTCTAGCTCTATCAGAACTAAATTTTATTTGAAAGTAGAAGTCAAGAATCCAAATTAACATAAGCACTTGCTTTTTTTCTGCTTACATCTCAGGAGGCTGAAAGGACAAAATTCAGGAGGCAGTAGCTACCATTTGTTAATGGAAAAAACCTAACTAAATAAAAAGATTAAAGTCTGACAAAAACATCAACAACAATGAAATGTTCACCCTAACCCTAGTGCAAAAATTTTTGCAAAAGCTCCCTATTCATATAATATCTACTTAGTACTTTCCAAAATTACCAATCATTTCACTGGCATCTTTTCAGCTCAAAATACTATACTGAAATATTGTAAGCTTTAAGAACATCTCAAATTACAAATGCAAAGTGAAAAGCAACATGATCTGTTGCCTCCTGTCCAGGACACTGGTATATTTCATTTTACACATTTAAATCCATATGGAATCTTACCATTGATCTTTCAGAATATCCAAACAAATGGCCCCAGTGACTGAGCTAATATTAGGATGCCATATTTTGGTAATAAACCGCACCTAGAAGACAAGACAATTTTTAAAAACAGAAATGGTTATTAAATGCAGTATATTAAGTAAACATTTTAAATGCACCATTTCTAATAAAGAAATACTAAATTAAAGTAGGAAATATCAAGCTAAAAAAACAGAACTAAGACATGATACCACTTATTTCAGGAGGCTTCAAAGTTGCAAGGCCATTTGTTAGACAGAGCCTTGCTTTACTCAAAAACAGACTACTCCCCATTTGAGGACACCAAACTCATCCCTAACTGCTTTCCCACACCCTGTCATGTGCACACATCCCTGCATCACATAAAGACATTTAGAAATATCCTCCAGCAGTACCACTGTTTCAACACAAGCAGATGGCCAAATACAGACTTAAAACTTCAACATTGCAGAAGCTAGAAAGTCCACTTTTAATAAAGTGAAACAAGCCCCTGAACTATTAAGGTATGCATTGGATCTCACTGTTCAGCTAAATCGTTGGTAGCTACAGAAGTATTCTAATAATTTCTTTGGTGGATGCTACTACTTCTACAACCACCCAGTCTCATTACCCATATGCATAAAGCTCTTCAGAGAGCTAGATTACAATTATTTTTCTTTGCTACTGAAAGGATCTAGTCCCAGCATTCATTCATTGACGATGTCCACATTTTCCACTAAAATAAAGCGTATTCGTGTTCACAAAGCACGAATAAAGTCAGCTTGGTTTCTTTTTCTTTTTTAAAGACATTGAGAAAGTTAAAAGCAGCATTTTATGTTACAAGTCTCAAAACCCAAAACTGTCCTCTGAAAGGAATATATACATGCCTTTAGAAATTTCTCCTTCATTTTCTTCAGACCCCTTATTTCAGGTTGCACTTTAACTGCCTTCTAGTGACTTTGACCTGTCTCTCTGATTCTCATCTCTATGTCCTCACCTCAAACTCCTGACAAACATTTTACATATAGCACAGATGTTTCAACTTTTGCCACTGATCTGCAAGCAAATCAGTGCAGAGAACAGGTTATTTATCAGGCACTACAGCAAAAGACCGTACGTACAGGACTATAATGAAATCAGTGCAATCATGGTGTATAAATAGGCAAGACCATAACAGTTCTGCTTTCCAGGACAGAAAATAAGAGATCATGTCAGCTGAGCCACTTATTAACTAGCTCAACTCTCTAAATCACTTTGAAAAAAATCACTTTTGAAAAAGCCATGCAAATACTAGGTAATTTCTCACAGTGAATGAAGGCTAACAATGGCTGTCAAAGCACATACTGAACAAGATAAAGAAATCTTTCAGATGAAAGGCAGGGCTAGACACAAGCAAAAAGACCTCCAATTCAAGACTACAGGCTCCAGAATAAGCAGTACTATGCTACAGTGCACTGAGCTTCTAACAGCTGTCTATAAGCTTTGGAAATGGAAACCACCAAGCCCTCAAGCAGCAATTAAACCACGGTCCACAGACCCATCTTTCAGTGTCTATGACCTGTTTCAGCTTTCCTTATTTTAGCTCCCACCAGAACACATGCAGATGAAAGAACTGAAACCAACAGACATTTCATTAAGACTTTCTGTGTCTTTCACTCCAGCCTCAAGGAAGTCATTCAAAGGACAACAGCCAAGGAGCTAAGAGCTACTGGAACCTCTCCCTTCCTCCACTTCCGCAGTTCCTTCCCAGTATTACATACCAGGGCAAAAATAACCAGGACCTAGGACATGCTCATAGTTCAAAGACATCTTTCAGACAAACCGAAAACCAATCAAGAAGCTGAGCCAGACAACTCAGGAGTCAGCTGACTCATCAGAAGCCACTGAAGAAGGGATTAAATCAGGGAACAGGAATACACAGTTGCAGCTGCACATGGCTAGAGAGAAGACTATTCAGACTGAATCATTTAGGAGGGAAGCAGAGTCACAAATCCAAAGTGCTAGAAAGATACACCAAAGTTGAAAGGGTAGGAGTGACTTTAGCATGGCCATTTCTCTTGTCTCTCATCCATGTCAACATTTTATGCATTCCTTCAATAGAGTTCACAGAATCACAGAATGATCAGGGTTGGAAGGGACCTCCGGAGATCATCTAGTCCAACCCAGCTGCCAGAGCAGGGTCACCTACAGCAGGTTGCACAGGATGGCGTCCAGGTGGGTTTGGAATGTCTCCAGAGTGGGAGACTCCACCACCTCTCTGGGCAGCCTGCCCCAGTGCTCTGCCACCCTCAAAGTACAGAAGTTCCTCCTCCTGTTAAGATGGAACTTCCTACACTCAAGTTTGTGTCTGTTACCTCTTGTTCTATCATTGGGCACCACTGAAAAATGACTGTTCCCATCTACCTGGCACCCTCCCTTTAAGTATTTATCAGTATTGATAAGATCCCCCCCTCAGTCATCTTTCTTCTAGGCTGAAAAGACCCAAGTGCCTAAGCCTTTCCTCGTAAGGAAGATGCTCCAATCCCCTGATCATCTTTGTAGCCCTTTGCTGGACCCTCTCCAGCAGATCCCTGTCCTTCTTGAACCGGGGAGTCCAGAACTGGACACAATACTCCAGACGCGGCCTCACCAGGGCAGAGTAGAGGGGAAGGATGACCTCACTCAACCTGCTGGCCACACTCTTCTTGATGCACCCCAGGATGCCATTGGCCGCCTTGGCCATCAGGGCACATTGCTGGCTCATGGTCATCCTGTTGTCCACCAGGACTCCCAGGTCCCTTTCCACAGATTGATTCTTCTATTGGTTCTTCAAGTCACACAACTGTACACCTCACTATTTAATTATCACTAGAAACTTGGTAGGTTAGATCCAAGACTCTACTAAATATAACTTGTGGCACCCAAGAAATTAAAAGGATCAGTAACTATCTATTACAGCATTTCTTCAATGATAACGAGAAGGAGGGAGGATAGCCATACTCTACATCAAGTAAAACTATCTGAAAACTGAATTTATCCTGCCAAAAAGAAATTACATGAAGATCAATAGTAAGGCAAAAGCTCCTCCCCAGAATTTGCTAGTTTGTACTTTAAGGAATAAGAGTGTACTTCTGATTGGATACAGCTCTGCATCCTGCATTTCTACCTGAAGATCACAGCTCCAATGCCTGTCTAGAGAAGAACAGAAAAATGGAGCATGGGTACCACAAAGAGACTACACATGCAAACAAGTAAGAACACAGTACCTTAGGAGGATTAAATGGATATGTTTCTGGAATTTTTATCTCTAGTTGATATCTTCCACCTGCAAAAGACAAGAACAAGTTAGAAGTTAAAACAAAGAAAACATTACTCAAGCTTAGCCTTTTATGACAATAAAACTTATGTTTCTAAATGTAATTTTTGTAATTTTTTCAAGTAATTCAAATTTACTCAGAAGTATTAGCTAGAGCAGACTTCTAAATATTTTATAAATAAATGCATATATAGTCAATCTAATAAAGTAATATTTGCTTATGCAAATCAGAATCTGTATTTCTTAGGTGTATTTAATGTGTACATTCTCCTATAGTTCCTTGTTTCCAATGTGGTAATTTCCATGCTCTATTTTAGTAAAATATACTAAAATATAAACCACATACACCCCAAACAGATGAAACAATAGGCCACAGGAACATTCAGGCTGGACATGGGATATCACGTTATTCTGACTCTTTTCTGATACCTTTATGCAAAAAATTTCTCTTCAAATAACACAACTGAAGTTAACTGTATTTCATTTTAAACTTTCTGGAACTGAAGAACGTTCAACTAAGTCATTTAAGCAAAGCTCCCACACTTTGGAGGAAAAAAAAATAAAGGAAGTTCCAATGTTATTTCCACTGTGTTCTACATTACTGTCTGAAGTAGTTACTTCTATTCCAATTCTGCAAACACTTTGACACACTAGTACTATTAATATAGTCTGCAAGATTACAGCATGCAGTAAAGGATACTATGAGCTTGGTGGACAGAACCACCTTCTGCTGCCCTTTTCTAAATATGTCTCATTTTTCTCTCCCTGCTACAGTATCATTACCCTTGTCTATTTCAATTATAGTTTTAACATTCAAGTTTACTATAAATACTAATGTATTTATGTTTCAGAAAGAAACCTTTTCCCTCCCTCAGTATACTTTGTTACAATTTAGAAATTTCCTTCAATTAAAGTTGAAGTATCTGCAATCTATTATCTTTGGGATTTCAAGAGTGATTTACTTTGTTGCAAATCACTCTATACAAATCCAGCTCTCAAGCAGTCTCAGTAGAGGCAGCACGGTTCACATGCAGAGAAAAAAACTCAAAGGAATATTCTGAACAGTTATAGTTTATAGCACCTTTTCATCTGTGCCAAAATGCAGTTAGCAGCTAATAACACCTCTCACTTTTAAAATGTAATTCAGTCTAATACACTACACCTGAAACTGTTTGGCATTTTACACTACTTTCTACAGCTGGTTTTCCTCACTTAATACTAGAATAACTTGAGAAGATTTAACAGAAAATGCAATAGAAGAAAGGCTACTGAATCCAAAATTACAATAGTTAATGTCTAAGTTGTCTGCTTGTCTGCTTACAGGACAGCACAGGCGAAATATTTTTGAAGACATAGACATCAACAACAGACCTTACATAAGTTTGCTTTTCCTTTTTTTTAAATTGAAGCATAATTCAGCAGCAATTTTCCCCTAAGAAACAGAACAATTACACTATTCCTGGACTGCAAAAAATCATCAGTCCCTGTATGATTTTACTGTCCCACCATTTTGTAAGGTAATATAAAACCTATCCTCAGGTATTACCATTTATTCTGGTTACCATTAAAACTTGCCTTTAAAAGACAGACTATTACAGCCTTCTGCATAACAGGCTATTCAGCCACCATTTTTTTTCCACCTGGAGTACAAGTCCAAAAGATTTTAAAGCTGCAGGGACTAATGAGTTGGTAATATTATTTATACAGTATTGTTGCCATGTACTGAAGTTTACTTACAGTTCAAAACATAGGCTTAAAGACTTAAATTAACAAACCTGGATATTAATTTCCTTAATACTACATTTAAAATGTGACTCACATACTAACTCCTGCATATCAATATTTCTGCAGAATCTTTAAAAGAAGTATGGATATGTATGGTTTTTTCATAGCTACTTAATCCTCGAGATCAAATTAAACAGTAATAGCAGAATATTCCTTCTGTACTCCTACTGGAGCATTTGTCTCACAATATAGTTAGAGCAAGTTTTAACTATTTTCCTTGAAGAAATACCCTATTATAAATTTTGCAGTTACTGTGGTTCACATGCGAACTTGGCTTGAAACTAATATCATGGTTACACAGGCTTTAAAAAAAACGAACAACCCAACTTATCTATTACAAAGCTTTTGAATCAAGTAAAACCCAGCAGCCATTCATCTAGACTTTCAAAGGTCCTCCCCCCAAACATACATATTTTAACATGGGATGCAAATGTGTTTCAACTGAAGTTGTCTTGCAGTATTCTGATAATTGACCAATACGAGTTGACACTACTGACAGAAAAATAAGAGCTGTAAAATTTGTCAACAATAGATGGCATTCTTCCTCAGTCATACTTAAACCAGTGTCCCAACATCACCTATAAAGGAATTCTGCAGTAGCAGTTTGTTTTCAGATACCTCACCAGCTGTGGTCAACAGTAAATACTACCGTCCTTTCACTTCACAATGGTCCTAGAATTCTCTCCTGTATCGCGGAATTGTCTGACCTGAACTACTGCATTAATTAGCTTTTCTTCATAAAGCACTTCTTGCTGTGTCATTGTTCAGGCTATAGATGACAGGAGGTCAGTCAGTAATTATGCAGCATGCATTACTGCGTTAGTCATAAAATGTAAGCTACGCACACTGGCAAGCCCTTCATAATTACCTGAGGTAATAAATGCATAAAACTGTGTTACAGAAATATTAACGTTCCAAAGTAAATTATTCAAGTGTCAGGAAACGCCAGATATTAGGCTGCCGGTAACTTTCATTTTGCTTCTTGGTGCATATGCCTTCTAGATTAAAGTAAGCATACAATCACATTACTTTTCTGTGAGACCCCTGCCGTAATCAGAATACATAATAGTTTTCGCCCCACCCCCAAAGGGATACTTACTACATCCTCATCATTAAATGTACTCATATGTATGTAAGAATGCATGCATGCATTTCACATCAACAAATTCTGCACTAAACACGCATTGCTGATTTTCATTAGCTGAATATGTGAATACACAGTGCTCAGCTTTTGAAATTTCATCCTAACTGAATTATCCAACACGACACAGAACCCAGTTCTGCAGGCAGGCATTCAAATCTTTTTTTTTTACTCTCTTCATGAACTGCTATACAGTTTTTAACTTTTGTGGCACATGAATACATCTTTCACTTCCAATAACTCTCAATACATTCGCCAAAAAAGGTCCATTTTATAATGCTGGCCTGGAGGGGAAAACAAAAAAAAAAAACAAAACAGCAAGGTAATGCTGGTCTGGAGCAGGAAAAAAAAAAAAAAAAAAAGGCAAGCTGTGACAAATCAACTCACCCGAGGAAGATTCATTCTGTTTGAAAGAAAAAAACCCCAAACAACAAAGCCCCCAAAACAACACCCTCCCCCCACCATTCAGATGCTTCCTCGTACCCAGTTACTTAATTTTGCAACATCTTAACATCTGTTTGCAAGGCTTGGTTTTACAGGACCAACTATATTTGCAAAAGAACTATTACACTAAACAGAATGATCCACTTCCAAATAGGCCACCAGCACAACTATGTACCTTCGGTCCACAGTGTAGTTCTTTTCTTCTGGTTATAACATGTACCTTAACTTTAAATTACCTTCTTTCCAGACATTATATTCTGCCAACTAAACACTAGTGGCTGATGAGATGAGTACAGAGAGACATGGAGGAAGGGGGGAAACCACCAGTATTTGCTGAACAGCAGAGGAACTCTGGGACTCAAGTTCTGGAGGGGAGCATCCCTACCGTCACAGATGCTTCTGCTTTTCTACTCTCTCCCTTCTAGGCTCATTTCCTTTCTCCTCAGCTTCTGACACCTTCTACTCCTGCCCAATGTTCTCCAACATCAACCTCTGTTAGGCTGTTTCCTTGTCCTTTATCTGCCCTGGGCCCCAGCGGAGGGGTGAGCAGGCACTGGGGAGACTCTCCCTGCTCTCAAGTCCAATGCTGCTGCACAAGCACCTCCCAGACAGCAGAAGCAATCACGAGGGACATCCTCCTTTGCAAAGATGCAGCAACCAGATTTTCATCAGTAGCCTCTAATGCTTTCAAGTGCATCTACACCTATACCTACACAATAATTTTCAGATATTTTCCCCACTTGATGAGAATTTGTTTTTCAAAACAATGACAAACAGCATGTCTGGTCTCTGGACAATACTAAAGCCCCACTCTTAGCTTCAACGCATGGAGCAACTAGAGCAACTGAAAACTTGGAAAATTGTTTTAATTTCCAACAAAACAATTTATTTGCCTGTAACATTCCTTGAGACATCTTTGTTTATTGGAAGTTCAAATTCAAATCAAAGTAGGTATCAGGCATGGAAAATTTGAATAAAACACCGTTAAAAATAACCAAAATTTAAAAGTAAGTAAATAAAAAATCCTCATTTATCATCAAGGAACTTTAATAGAAGGGGTTTCTGCCAGCTCCATATATATTATACACAAACAGAAAGTTTACAAGTACCAGCACTATTGAGTAATTTGGTGTCTCCGATGAAGTATGCTATAGTAGCTTCTGTTAAAGCTTCTATACGTAGTAAGTTATCTTGCTTTTTCCAGACTGAAGAAATGCACAATTACTGATACCAGCTTTAATAAACAAGGAAGTCAATACGGGGTTTGAAGAGAGCTGTAGACATGAAGTTCTACTATAGAGTCTCCCACTCCAGTATAAATTAAGTATTAGGACCCATGGATGCCCGAGATTAATCACAAATTTAACTTACAGTGGCATCTCTCCTTGAAATACAAAAATGCAACATGTTTTTAAAGGACCACCGCACTAGATCACAAAGGTACATGTACAGTTACGTTAGATGCTGAAGCTGTTCCTTGATGCATCAAGGCTAAGGAGCTTAAACTGTCAAGACTGCAAACAAATAAAAGTCAGCATTATATGAATTACAATGCACAGTTTATACCTGTTAATTAATCTTTGATATGGACTAGTTTGTCCTACTGTAGAAAAGATTTGCCTTCAGGCAACACAGAAGTTGAACCGAAATATTTTTCAAACTTAAATTTGTATTTTTTAAAAAAATCAGACTATTTTAAAACACGTAGCTCTACATTTTTACGCTGTAAAGGAGTTTTAGAAACAAAGTAACTCAAGACACATGATTTGAAGAATACAATCATTGCATACACAAAAACATTACTTGCCTTCATATGGTGTGTCCGGAGGTCCTGCTATTTCTCCTCTTAATTCTGTAAAATTCTCATCTACAAGATCTACTTTAATTTGATTTTTGCTCGTCTTAAAAATAAACAGAGAAACAAAGAGTCATAAGTAAGCATTTGACATACAGGTTTCCCCCAAAACATGGTATTTTAAATGTTTAGAAGAGTAGTTTGTTAAAGTATATAAATAAAAATTTAAAAATATAGTAACTTAAAAGTGAACATCTATCTTCCAGTTGGATTTTTACTTCACTAAAAATAGGCTATTTGTGAAGCATTACAAATTTCAATATTATTTATACTATCACTAAAATAAGCAAAGGCAGCAATATAATATTTAAAGTTGTATCTTTAAGTTGATTACATTTTAAAAAGACCATTATATTTCACATCAGCTATTAATTCTATGTATCTTAACCTATAAAACTAAATTGACCAAGTTACACATTGGTTGGTTTTTTTTTCTTGTTTAAAGCAAGTTAATTAATAATAGACATGATTGTCACCTTCACTGGAATACAGAAAGACTTCCCCAAATGGAGTGCTCACTATTTTTAAACAATATGATAATCTAAACAGAATATTGTAGTCTTGTTTAAGATCATGTTTATCTTTATTATTTAGGTGTAAGGCACAATTTATTTATACACTTGAATTTCATTGTCACCTCCTCAACATTTTCACACCCCACATCAACTTGCCTACAAAATAAAAACACTGTATTTTGATACTGAAAAAAACATATGTTTTCCAGAAAGTGATTCTCAGAAGTGTTTAGCCAGAGTGACTCGTTCCATTGAATTTACTTTCCAAGTCTAGTGAACAGCATTAGTGAAATTCATACAAATCCTCCATCCAGTAACTTTCTGGGGGAAGATGCAAAGCAGAATCTCTTTTTAGAAAGACATAACCATGAAGTTTTCAGAAGTATGTAATTACAGGTTTGTCCATTCTGCTACTTCTGTATGCCATACTCAATGACTGCAACATTTCCTGAATCCTGGTTTGGTTTGTTTGTTTGTGTGGGTTTTTTTTTTTTGGTTGGTTTGTTTTGGTTTTTTTGAGAACTCATATTATCTTCCCAGATCCTTTAAAATTGTTCCAACTAGTTCTACGCTAAAAAGTCCTGTGCAACTGTGCTTCCCTTCTCCCTCAGAGTTAACCTGGTTGCTGCCAGCTAGGAGAGAAGAGTTAAGACAGATAAAGCTGATGGTTGCTATCAACTGGTTCTTCAGTCTACCAATGATGTGAATGAACAGTTAAGGACGCAGAATTCACTGAACAACAGCTGGGAAGTTATCTCTATTTCCTTCCTGTAAAGGTTTTATAGATTCAGTCTCCCCCAACAAAGAGGGTGCTCTTCTTACCAGGGACATTCACAAATATAAACAAAAATCAAAGTTTAAGTAAAAGTTTCACTACGTAAAAGATGCTAAATAAGAGTTTCATTATATTAATCCAGTGGTGATTTGGGAGCTTTTTACATCTATAGGTACACACACTTATGCTTAAAACTTGGATTAAAAAAACCTTCAGCCCACAAATGAGGCAGCACCTGCAAATGCATAGTCGAGGCCAAGTACTGCACTTCAAAAAACAGAGATTCAACCGTGCTACAAATTAAAAACGCACCACGCACCTACAAAATCAAAAGGCAGAACTTAGTAATGGTTCTGTTTTACTGATTCGTATCTATAAACTACCTTTCTGTTTTAAGCTTAGCATCAGATCTTGCATTGTCTTTCATGACCTTAGCTAAGACAGAGAAAGGAAGCTATTAACAGAACTGACTAAAATGTTTTTTTTAAACACATTTTAAATTTATTTTCTTTCCTGCAAAGAAACTCCATCTCTGAATCCAAACTCAATCACAGGCAACACATTCCTCTTGCGAGCTTTCCAACCCCCCTTTTAAGTTTTTTTTTCCTCACACTATTCCAACTGGCAGCTCATTCCACAACTTCATAACTGTTAAAAGCTTTCTAAACTACAATTCAGGTAAAGGTATAATCTATTTACACCCATCTGTGACAGCATTGTTTCCCAGCTTCAACAAGTTTCTTTGTATCTCTAGTATTTATTCCCCTTGCAAAATATGTGGTATATATACCAATTTCATTTTTCAGCCTTAATTTTGATCTAAACAAGCTAGAATTTTAATCTCGCCATATGAGTTCTTTTAAATTTCTCCACTCTGTGTCCTATGATCACCTAACTAGCCCTGTATAAACGAAGTTTCAGAATCAGTGACACAAACACTCTGTTGCACTCACTGAAAAGACATCAATCACAACCCAGCATAACCTAAGATCAAATTTGCCTTCTTCCATAACAGCATGACACGAGGCTCAGATCAAGCAACAGTCCCAGCAAGGCTTCCTATGGAAGTTTTTGTCCTCTTCAGTGCCCACACTGTGCTTTCAGCTGTATAGCCCCAGTGCATTACCTCTTAGTTCACAAAGCAGCACAGTAGTTTAAATAACGAATGCAGTTAACAAGTCACTAAAACCACCTGGTCTGGTAAGGCAGTCATTTTAAGGTCCATTCAGGTTCTCCTGCTCTCCCTCTGTCAACTTCACCTGGTGAGCTCCAAGTTCACAGCACAAGTTCTTGTTCTTTGCAAGCAAACCCGTAACTTTCCATCTTGAGGACTGAATCAATAGCAAAAGGGTTTCAATCTATGGTTAACCCATGCTGCAACTTGCTTAAGTTTCTACTTAGCATTTTACTTTTCTTCAGTGCCCTGCACACTGTTGTAGCAGCCTGGATATTCACCTTCATATTCCATTTCAGTCAGTACCACACCAGCTGTTTTTCACAACAAATCCCTCTTGACTCCATAAATTTGTTAAAAAAACAAACAAACATCCACCCTATTCTAAAGCTCAGTTTCTGTCAAGAGTCAGCGATCCTGGTCCCCCCATTTGAGATGACTGCTTTCATTACTACAGCTGTAGCTATTTCCATACCCTTATTTCCTTTGTACAGAACCTTGAGGGAAAATTGCAGGCTACATTACACTGTTTCAGTGTAAGGATTAATTTAATTTCAAGTTCACACTTAAATTCTACCACGCCCTCCACATAACAAATGCATTTTTTTATTTACATAGCTGAAGAACCTTTTCCATGCTATTCTGACAGACTTTTCAAGGTGCAACTCAGCTTGACCTTGCCAATTCTTGCTTTTTCCTTCATCCCTAGAGTAATAACTAGTATTTAACTGTACTGAAGTGATTATTCGTCCAATTAAATCTGGAGTGTTTTCCTACAATATTTCCCCTTAATGAGGATCACATAGGATAAAAATACTTAATTTTAGCAGCTCTAACAGGATAAATCCCTGGCCTCCACTGTAGTCATATGAACTGTCTCTCAAAATGTTACCAACAGCAGAGTTCTCCAAAAGTCTCTGACAACAACAATCTTAGCACAGAATTTATGAATTAACTTGTGATCTCACAACACAAGTTGATTTTCCAGAAGCAGTTCTTCTATGAAGACCTCATTAGGCTTCCATACCAAGTCTAAAATAGCAATC
The DNA here is from genome assembly GCA_013398815.1 of Ibidorhyncha struthersii. NCBI lineage: Eukaryota > Metazoa > Chordata > Aves > Charadriiformes > Charadriidae > Ibidorhyncha > Ibidorhyncha struthersii. Next base: position 638,493 of record VZSZ01008379.1, read on the forward strand.
ACCTCCTGGTGATTCAGTAACAATTTGGTGACTAAATCACTGGGCTAGGAATTCCTGAAATATCTGAACCATGCCATCACTAGCAGCATTTATTTCCACAATTTCAAAGTTAAATTCTGCAACAATACAATTTCCACTAGCATTTCTCACCAACATGGAAACACTCCACCGACACCAAAATCCTTTCCTAGGAATCTGCAAGTCCAACACTACAACACTACACCAGCAGAACTTCCCATTGTCACACCTGAAAATTATTTTGATCAAGACCAACCAAAAAAAAAAAACAAACCCCACAACAAAAAGAGAAAGGAGCATTAATGCAACATATTATGCAATGCACAGTGCCACTCCCTCATCTTTTATCTTCATTTTCTAATTGGATTATGCATAGCCTATTTTTCTTTTTAAATGCATCCCCTGCTTCACACTAGGGCTCTAGTCAAAGGTTTTGTCGTCCTTTAGACCATCCCAACCGCTCAGACTCTTTATGCAGTTACAGTCATGCCTACCCGATTTTATTCGGCCTTGTGGAGTTTAAACCCAAGTATGGAGATTAAACTAAAAGTGTGAGGTAGAAAAGTTCAGGAAGATTCATATAAGGCACTTTCATCCATTACAAAAGCCTTATCTCTAAAAAGAAACCCAAAGGCATCAATCCTTCATGAAGAGTCATTCTGTGAGCATCTCCTGAAGACTGGACACACAATCACATTTATTACAGTCACTACTGATTGATAATATTTTGACTTGTCTTTGCCTGCCTCCTCTTTAAAAAAAAAAATCATCCAGAATTGGATCAGATGTACTGTCTGGTTTTATACCTGACTATCTTCCTTGTATAGAACACACAATCCACTCCAGCAGTAAGTCTGAAGAGTAAGTTCAGCCACTGTGAAGACTTTATCACACAGGTCTTCCCCAATTCTACTAAAATCCTTTCAGAGTGCAGCCCTGGACCTTGCTATATTACTCAGCAGACAACAAGCTCTTCTGTTCTTTTTATCCACCACAGTCTACAAGCCTTAACAAGGAGTCCCTCATCAGAGGGGCCTGCCTTCTTTCTGCAGTTAATCCACACTTTCTCCTGAGCCTTCCATGCCATCTCCTTTTCTCTTACCCAATCTGCCTTTAAAAAAAATTTTTATTTGTGTGTTACTCAAGGCCTATTATCCTCTTCACTAGTCCAGTACCTCCACTCTTAAAAATCAAAGTTTTCCTTCACAGAATATAAAAAGCAAAAAGAGAGCCAAGGCAAAACTATAACACACCAACACCACAGGAGCACGTTAAGACCAGATGATAAAAATTGCACTGTTCTTCTAAACATTTCTTCCCCACATCCAAAATACTATTTACTACATTTACAAAAAAAAAAAAAATTATTCCAAGTTCAATCTTGAGATAAGAATTAGAAGTGCATGGGCATTTTTTATGCTTTCCAAAATGCTTCCAAATTCTACAGTTATTTTGATAAGTAGTCTATCAGAAAAAAAGTTAACTTCAAGTAATCAGCATAAAAACACCTATTACCAAAGTTAGCAATGTATGGATGGATACTGGTAGGTTTAACCAAAGAGTGCAGGAATAAAAAAAAAAAAATTTAAGAACATCTTAATTACATGGCCAGCAGTTTTTGACACCTATGTTGAAATCTCTCAAGTGGAAGGGGGGAAAAAAAAAAAACACCCCACCCCCCCCTCGGTCCCTCACACTTCCATGTCAGACATGGCTACAAAACACATTATAAAACTTAATACCGGATGACGATGGCATACAAGAAAGAAATTTTGAGTGAGGTTATTCTCGAACCAACCAGCTCTACTTACTCCCCCCACGACATTATATTAACATTATACCTTTGATCCCTGCATAATAAAATTACTAAAGAAAAATTACTAAAGAAAGGTAACAGGTCAAATTCTCCACTATGCAGCCATACGGTGTTTTAAAATGTTGTGGTCAGAACAAAAACGGAAGAGAAATCATGTTTATTAGCAATATTAATAGCTTCAATTCAGCATGTTACTCTTTTTAAAAGAATAAAACAATGTCAAAACTAATTATTACTTGCATGTTCTAAGGGTATCTGTTTCATATATTCAGATACCACATGCAAAATTCCCATGTAATGTCTTTGGGTGTAAATGCTGAGATGGTAAATAAGGATTTATAAAACCAAACCCCAACATATATACACAAATAAAAAAACATCCTACTTTTAACAGAATTGGATTTGGAATTTAAAACCCAACGGTTACTTCTGAATAACTCTGTGTATAAAAGAAAAACCCAAACAAAATCCCACTATTCCATACAGCAATTCACTATCTGCAGTCTGTGATTTTTATAAGTCCTATAACATGACTTTCCTCCACCTTAAGGGGAATGAATATACTCTATACTGGATAAAGTACTACTATTTTCTGTTAATCTACTTTGTTTTTACAGAAAAAAAACCTCATAGAAAACTCTAGAAACATATGGATATTAAAAAAAAACACACCAATAGAAAAAACCTAACCTGCAAAGACACACATATAAATGATGTGTACAGACAAACAAGTTAGTTGCAATAAAAGCAGCTAAGTATTAATACTTTGCAATCATTTAGTGCTTTAAGACTAGCAACTTACATATTAAGGAAAAGTTTTAAGTGACAAAAATGTTAAAGAATATACATGCCAAGATTTCAGCAAAGATGAAGAAACAAATCAGAAAAATTTCTCCAGAGTTTTCTCAATCGAGGGCAAAGTCCACTAGCTTGCGAGAAAGGGTGTGCATTTAAAACAAAACGTTTTCCATCACTAATTATTTCCAAACCGCACCAACAAAAAATATATTTTTATCTTTGTTTCAGACAAAGTTTTTAAATTACTTTTTGATTCCTCTATGAGGCAAACTGACAATAAACATTTTTTAACCTACCTAAAAATCTTATCTAAATTTAGTTACCTCTTTAATATAGCTACAATTTACAAATGTAAAGAAGTAGGTACTTTTGAACATCCAAACATTTTATACCAACATTACAAGGATCAATATTTAATAAGCCAAATTAAGTAAGAAATACTTCACCCTAGTCTGAAGCCATCTTAACAAAATTAATCTATGGTACTATAAATTTACTAGTGTTTCATAAAACTGTTCTTACCCCTCCCCCCCCATTTTATATTCTACCACAACAGTCCTACTCTACACTGAAATCCAGCATGAACATATCCCAACAGTTATATAAAAAGACCATCTGATTGACTATCATAATGAAATCCATATAATGCTATTTTTGCAAAAGGCCGTGAGCACTCTGAGTCAACGTACGTCTTGAGCAGAAAACTCCAACCTTTCAGTAGCAGTTTACTCCGTTAAACAATTATTTAAATTAATAACTTCAAAAACAAACCCAAGTTCATTCTTACCCTATTTACCAACCCCTTGCAAACTTGTGGATAAATTTCAAAGTAATTTTGTTTTGCTGCAATTGCCACATTATTTTTTTATACCCTTTTGCTACAATACCGTTAACACTCTCAACTTAGTACAACTGATTCAGCTCTCTCCGCTTCACTGGTGCGTCAGAAAGGGAGGATGCTAACAGAAGCTTACCTCTTTGGCTGGTAAGTGAACCACCAGCCCCTCTCTCCTCTCATCTCCCTGGCCTTACTTCTTGTCAAACCCACATTCTGCCTTCTTAACTCTTTGCTGCCACAGAGTAGCTCAGGATAAATACATTGCATCTCCTTAGCTCACTCTTTTGCAAGAAATGGGAAAACAGCAAAAAGGCAGGATCTATCACTCTCCTCGGAAGTAAAGTGCAGGACACTGTCCTGCAGCAAAATGGCAAATTCAGCTTCAAAAATATGGACGTCTGAAATTGTCGACTTTTTTTCCTTAGTGACAAAGAGCTACCAAAGCAAGAGGGAATAGTTCAATACTTTGGAAGTATTCCTTCAGACCCACACCAGTTTAAAAGCCAGAATCGAGTGCATCTCCAGAGCCCTAAAAAACTGAGGCTTGTCATTATGAAGAAGAGAAGCAGAAATGTCACATCATTACCACAGTCATGGCTATGAAGTATACACACTGCAATATCAGTTGAGATCAGCAGATCACATTTGCATTCTCAGAGAGGGAGCTCTTGCTGACCTTCAAAGCACAGAGCGAAGCTCATTTGTGAGGCAATCAAATGTTTGGGGCAGGGCAAGGAAAAGGGAGGAAACAAGTCTGTCTAAAGCACATTAAAGAGCAGTTTTCCTAGATAAGGAAAGGTCAATACAAATAAATGCATTGTCTTAAAATGCTCTTGTGTTCTTTGACCCTACTATCAATTTCAGTCTTGAAGATTTTCCACATTTCACATTCTATTTCATCTCACTGTATTCACATGTATTTTTTAGTTATGCCTGTTTTAGTAAAAATACGGGATTATTTTTGCACACTAGTTATTTTTTCATTTACTGATCAATATGCTATGTTACTAATACATTACTTGTATTTTAATACAGCTAAAGAGCTATAAATATGAATATCGTGAGTTCTGCAGTACTGGTAATATACTCACTAAAATTTTCGTATTTATCACAGTTTTACTTATTAAATGCATCTTGGTAAGATTCTTTAATACAATGTCTTAACAAGAGAATAAACCTGCTCCAACCTTAAAATTCTGTATTATTACATGTGTTTACATAGAAGAACAATAATGAGATGGATTTTTTCCTGCCCAAAACATCAAATATTAAAACTGTCTTCATTCTGCAGGAGTTAGACCTGGAGCATCACCAAGTTTTAGTAAAACCATTTTTATTTATAGTATCTAAATACCTATTCTTGCTAACGTTCAGCTGTTAAAACATCACTCTACCAAAAAAACGTAAGAGAAGACTACTTCCACAGCAACTTAAGCCAGTCTAACAGCTGCCAAGGTCCTACTTTCTTCCTGTGGCCCTGGTAAAACTAATGTAAAGGAGGGGGCAAGATTTTGTGCAAGTGTTCATACAACTGCACAGGAAACATCTAAATTAAAACTATCTTAGTAAGAAAGTTCTTTCACTTTAACCCACCTCCCTGATTTGATTCACCACAAACACTGCAAGTAAGAGAAGGAGCACAAAAGTGGGAAGAGGAGACTGAGCTGCAGGAGGAATGTGACACTGCTTCTTGGCACTGCCTTAGGACAACTTAGAAGAATTTTGAAACTTCAGCTGTAGCGTCTGTCTAAACTATTTCTGACAAAATGGTTGCATCAGTCACAGGCATGCAGAGGTGTAACTGACACAGCTATGCTGGCATAGGCCCTAAGTGCAGTTATACAATCATTGCTTGCCTCGCTAAGGGATAGTGTGGTTAAACTGGTAAAGCTATGCCACAAAAGCTGTGTACATAACAGCACACTTATACTCCCATACTCATGTAAGGGCCCCTACACAGTCATAAGCTATGTCTATGTTTAACTACGTGAGATATTTACAGTACCTAGGAGCATTAATCATGGGCAGGAGTTGCCCAAACCTGAGTGCCGCTGAGATACCAAACATTAGAATGGGCACAGTGCAAGGGATTCCTGTTTTGGATAATCCAGTTTGGGAAAGCCTAAATGAACAAGCAATTTTGCAGGAATGCTAGATGCATTTTCCTTATTTTTATGCACAGTTCTGTCTTTGATGCAAAACAACTGAAAAGCCCTGCAGATAAAGTATGCTGTAATAATCAGTTTGAACCGTACTTTGAATTAGTCATTCTACAAACACACGAACCCATTTGAGACAGCTACTGCAGTCAATTCTGTAAGTCTACCTACTGTACTTAGTTTGCTAGTAATTGCACAAAAAAAGGAATTGCAGGACTCAGCTCATTTTAAATCAAGTGTGCTAATTCACTTGCCATCCCACAGTTTGAAGACATGTAGAAATAGATCAGAACTGTTATTGTGTACCAGTTTCCCATATGAACACCCTTATTCCAAAGTGGAAAGGCTTACCTAAACACAACGAAGGCTCTAAGAGTTCCCAGAAAGGCCAACATAGCTACCATGATTTCCATTTGCATACGCCACTTTATTTCACAGTAGCCTCCTGTACTTGAATACATCCTAATACAACAAAAACTTGAAAATACTTTTGCACAGTTCACTTTCAGCTAAAAATAAAAAGCAATATATATTTGGCTTGAACTAAATTATCTATTTAAGTAAAACATGGACTAATGCATTTGTGGGTTTGGGGTTTTTTTTTCTCCCCTTCATAAAACACTGCACAAACATATGTTAGAATCTGAAGGCATGTCACCTTAAAGCTTGATTTTCAAAAGTAACTAGACTTATACAATCATTAGCCATTCCCTTCCCAATGAACTGTTGAATCTTACTGGCTAATAATGAATAGAAATGATGAAATAATGAACACAAATTAGTTCCCTATGTGTCTTGTAACACCAGACAAAGGTAGACAGGATAACCCCTATTAACATTCCAACAGAAGAATGATACACAGTATGAGCTCAGCTCTCTTCAACACAAGCATAGCCAAATTGGAGTTATACCATATGACTGACTGAGTTTTACGGTGTCAACTAAAGTGTAAGTGTTGAATAAAGCTTCTTCTGTAGGCAGGGATATTCACAACATTGCTTGAAGACTAAAGAGGAGCAATCCATGGCCTTAATACAGTTCTGTTACAGAATACCAGAATAACAGACACAAATCTGGTCCTCAAACAAGGCTATTTTTGCTGCTCACAGAGGTTCTTTATTTAATATGCAGATACCATTTTATGAAATACTCATGGTAAGCATATTCAAGTGCTCCCAATTCAAGTATTACAAGTATTAACACTGATACACTCTGAAGGGAAAATGCTAGATAAGTTGGGAGTGCAAAAGTGGACTACCTCCCTAGAGTGCCTTATAAAATACTATTTCTCAAAAGTCACACTCTTTGCCATAAAAGAACCAAATTGCTTATTTTCCTTTTCCTTTCCTTTTCCTTTACCTAGTTTGTCAGAGACAAAAAGATAGTCTGCATATTAATGATAAAGTTTAACCAAAAGCATTTTTACCAGCAGCAATTATTAATGTAAAAGTGATGAAGTACAGTAATGACAAGAACCCTTACTGGGATTATTAAACAAGCTAGAAACTGTTGAACAGGTAAATAATTTAAGAACTACACTAAGTATCTGCACTAGTTTAACAAGTTTAATGCAGCTGAAAGACCATTAGACAACTCAAGATTGGATTGTTCACCAGCACTTTCTTGCAGTTTATAGTTACACAAATTCACTATGATAAAACATTAACTTTATTTAAATTCCATACTGAGTAAAGTGAACTAACCTTAGGACTCGTACACTTCTTTCCTATTAAAGCCAAATGCCTGGAAACAAGCACAGAAGAATGAATGGGAGACTGAGAAGGTTAAAGGATTGGCTAAGTCCTACTATCCCTTAGGTCCACGAAGAGGTGTGGTTGGAGGGTACCAGCTGGTAGCTGTGGCCTAACCCCTAATCCTAAACTGACTAACCCAGTCCTGTAACCAGTGACTGCTCTCTTTCCTCAGGTTTTTAAGAGATTACTGAAGACAACCAAATGAGCCTGACTCCAATGGAGACCAAGGTGGGTTTTTTTTCCTATTTTCCACTTACACCCAAAATCTTTAGGATTCTGCCAACTGATACGTAGACCATTCACTAAAAATTTGGACTCAACTGGATACACATTAACATGAAAAAATGTCATTAGCTGAACACAGGAATGAGCGATAGATCTTGCCTTCCCTGCACAAATATTTCCACTACCAATACTTGGCCAACTCATAGGTCTGGTCAAACGATCACTAACGTTATATGTTAAGTATTTTGAATCACAGATTTAAGTAATATTCATAATACAAGTCCTTATCTACATAATACTGACCTGACAAGTGCAATGGTATTATAGTCACAGAACTAGAAAAACAGCTACATAATTCAGATAAACAGGCGTAAAATTCAGAATTCAGAAAGATAACCTTAGAAGTGAGAAAAACAAGTAGTTTTCTTAAAGCATCCTAGTAAATGCACTTTGTTTTGAGCCAACTATTCTTTAGTTAACAAAAAAAAGCGACTTACAGACAAACTCCTTTGAAGGCAAAGATCTACAGATCCATTCTGCATTATTTTCCAGTACAAACTGGAAGTATAACCAAACATACCACAGACAGAATTAAGAAAACCAAAGATGCACAGTAATTGCATTTCAGTATCCTTTTTACATAGCTGTAGGAAACAGGTCTAAACCTTGCCTTGCCTAAAATCATAGGCATGGCTTGAAATACACAAAGTAGACAAAGTTATTTTTGGCAATGTACAAAGGATTTCACAAATCACTATTGTGAAGTTAAGATAATCTTCACATTTCAGAGAAATGCAGCTTAAAGAAACGTTACGGATTTCTCATCTGTTCGACCTTCAGGGTTCCAACCCAGAACCTGTCAACCTAAAAACCCTGACAGCTTTGCATCTACCAGAAAAACACAGCCTCTGATTTGAAGAGGATTCATTATTGTCTTACAATAGTGGAAAAGTCCGAACTAAAAAGTCTATTTTAAAATTCTTCAATTTGTTAACAGGGGAAAGTTTTACCAGGTGGGGCAGCAGAGTTGGAGCCCCTATCTGTATGTCTTCTTTCACAAACAGAAAAACACTGTAATTAAAAAACAAAATTATACTATAGACTCATGTAGGAAGAGACACCTGGTTAGCCTCTAGTCACCCCTCCTGCTCAAAGAAGGTCCAAAGAGAGCAGGTTGCTCAAGAACTTGTCTAGTTGAGTTTTGAAAATCTCCAAGGACAGATTCCACCATCTCGTTGGTCAATCTGTTTAAGTGTTTGACTACTGTCAGGATAATTTCCCCCCCCCAGTGTCTAGTCAGAATTTCCTACGTTCCAGCTTGTGTCTGTTGCCTCTTATCCTATCCCTGTGCACTTCTGAGACAAGTCTGGCTCTTCTCCAGAGCCTCTCATTAGGTATTTGTGGATGACAGGAAGATGTTCCTTTGAACAGTTCTCTCAATAATGTCAGTTTTCTCACCCCCTCCTTACACATCATGTGCTCTAGCCCCTTAACCACCTTGATGGTGTTCTGCTGTGCTCACTCCAGTATACCAATGCCCTACAGTGGAAAGCACAAAACTAGACACAGTACAACAGATATGGTCTCACAAGCACAGAACAGAGGTGAAGAATCACTTCTCGGAACCCACTGGCTACATTCTTGCTAATGCAACCCAGTACATGGTTGGGTTTCTTTGCCACTGGAACACTGCTGAATCATGTTCAACTTGCTCTCCATTAGGTCATGCAGGTCTTTTTCTGCTACCCTGCTTTGTTTCCAGTCAGTTTCCAGTATTCTGTATGTACTGATGTATGGCATTATTTCCTCCCAGATGCAAGACTTGGTACCTACCTCTGTTGAACTTCAAAAGGGTCCTGTCAGCCCACTCGTTTCTTCAGCCTACTAAGATCCCTTCGCATTGTACCCTTCACTCCAACATGCTGACACACCACCACCACTTTATCACAGGCAAGCCTTCTGAGAGGCTGAACAGAGATCGGTACCAATATAATAACGTCAGTTTAAAAGTTCTCATCTTTATGCCTTTTAACTAATTAGGCATGCTCTAGCTTTATTCACACAAACAGTCCCACTGCACTCACTAAACCTCTACTGACTTCTATGAGGCTATTCTTACGAATGGGAAGTTAAGCAGAAAATGGATGCTGTTTAAAAAAAAAAAAAAAACAAAAAACTGTTGATGATTCAGGAGCCATAACAGATAACAGCTCATTCTTGCATATCTGCATTGGTTCTACATGATAAATGGGAAGAAAAACAAGCATCCACAATTTCCAACAGGCCCTTCTAGTAACACTAAAGCACAGTTACTACTATGTTTCCATCTTAGTGAATTCAACTTTGAGCACCCAAGACTGCCCAAATGTAAACAAACCAAAGTAATGAAGTTTTTCTGAGCCTGAGGATTAAATGCTTATGGTTTTTCCAAATAGCAAGAAAATTTCAGAGATGCCACTTAGCATCTTACTATGAACTGACACAAACCACGAGACCACTACAGGCAATGATAAAAGCAAACACCAGAGCTACTCACTAGAACTCTAAACACCTAAGAAGGGACATGGTATGGTAGACTACCATTACCTTTCCCTTCTTCCCTTTCTCCTGTAAATCACAAAAACACATAGTGGACTCCAAACCAAGTATCTACTTCCTTCTTGGAAATGAAGTACTTCAACTTTTGCTATTAACCTACTGTCTCTGCTTGAATGCTACTTTGGATTCAAGCAAGTTACAAATTTTAACTGCTGCTTCAGATATCTGCTCATGCAGATATTCATATTCCACAACTGCAGTTCATTTTCCTTTATTCTCAGCTCTATCTGGGTTTACCCCACATGCAGATAAACCCCTGCCTCTTGATATTTGTAAGAGAAGAACATTTTGTGGTAGAGATACCAGCAACGCTCTTCTCGCTAGGAGGAAATTATGTTTCCTAATGTGTTACCTTCAGTACCAGAGTAGCGGTTTCACTGTACGGTATCTATTAGCCTCTGACTTACAGATGGCCAGAAAACACCTTACATTTCTACATGATAAAGGAAACTGGATGGCAAATTAAACATTGAATCCTTCAATGCTAGCATATTATGATTTATTTAAAGTGTAACTCTGATGCTCTATTAAAACATGAAAACAAGTCACACATTGTTTAACATACCTGATGAACTACAACCACTTCTCAGCACTGTCTTTAAGTGACCACAAGATTTTTCATCATGTTTCTGTTCATTGTTAAATGTCAGGCAGATTCTTCCTTTCATAAGACGACTGCTTATAAACAGAGAGCAGGTAAGGATTTGGCTGCCCACTGCAGTGTTTCAGTAACTATTCTGAAATAATACCAGCTAGCCTTCATCAAAGCCTTCTCCCACTTATCAAAAGTGGGATATTATTCTCCCTCCACCTATTGATTGGTCTCTCCATAATGCTGCAGCCTCATACTTTTGTTCAAAATATCTTGTGGTTTTAGAATTTCAGCCCATAAAACCAACAAGATAACAGATTAGTGAAATGACAGAACAAGAAAAGAAATTAAGTTGAGCAACTGATGTCCTGCCTTGACTAGGATTTGGAGTATGATCTGATTTAATGTACTGCTTACTCATTTTAGAATTTTAATACAAGTATAGTACAGTCCCCTTAACACATATTTAACCAATCAACTTACTACCTAGACTAACTTAACAGCTTCATCCTTGTTAAAGATGCAGTACCTCATCTAATTGAGAACTTTAAAGCTTTTTCCCACAGAATCACAGAATGGTTTGGGTTGCAAGGGACCTTAAAGATCACCTAGTTCCAACCCCCCTGCCACAGGCAGGGACACCTCCCACTAGACCACGTTACTCAAAGCCCCATCCAACCTGGCCTTAAATACCTCCAGGGATGGGGCCTCCACAACCTCTCTGGGCAACCTGTTCCAGTGGCTCACCACCCCCAGAATAAAGAATTTCTTCCTAATATCTAATCTAAATCTACCCTCTTTCAGTTCAAGACCATTACCCCTCATTCTATCGCTACATTCCTTGATAAAGGAATCCCTCCCCTTCTTTCCTGTAGGCCTCCTTTGGGTACTGGAAGGCCCCTATAAGGTCTCCCCGCAGCCTTCTCTTCTCCAGGCTGAACCACCCCAACTCTCTCAGCCTGTCTTCGTAGCAGAGGTGCTCCAGCCCTCTGATCGTCTTCATGGCCCTCCTTTGGACTCCCTCCAACAGGTCCATTTCCTTCTTATGTTGAGGGCTCCAATAGTCATCCTGCTTTCCTCAAGACGTAAGCAAAAGGGAAAACACTACATGTACACACAAAGGTAAAAAGTTTTATTTAAATCATACTTTGGAGACCACTCCTGACAAAGAAATTGTTGTTTGTTTCATCTGTTTAATTCTACTATTAAAGAGATGCAAAGTTAAAAGGATCTCTCTTAAATACACAATATCCCACTTCTTAAGTTAATGTGTGGGGCTTATAATAAAACTAGAAATAATAAAGCGAGCTGAGCAAAAATCTTCTCTTGCTCAAGCATGAAAAGACTTTAAATGCTTTTTCAAAATAGGCAAGAAGCCCCAGATTCAATTTTAAAAAATTAAAAATCCTTCATTCTTATCTGTAAACCAGACAGCAAGATAAAGTCTAAAATTCACATTTTAGTGATTTCCCAGAAATGTCATTTAAGTCAAGGAAACAAAAAAGTGCTAAGCATATGAAAAGTGCATTTAGCCACATCAATAGCAAGGATCCATAGTTCCTTATACATAGCAAGGATAAACACACTTTTCAGAATGTTTTCTTCACTGATATTTAGAAGTGGAATTTGTTGCTTCCAATACATACTTCAAATGCAGAAGCAATTAATTGCTATCCAGCTGCTCCCTTTTAAAAACATTTCTGGTTCCACCACTCTATTTCAGCCCAAAGGTGAGTATAAGAAGACGACAGAGAACACACTTTCTATGTACTTTAATCAAGTGTGCCTGCCCCCTCCTCCACCCATTTGTGATTATACTGCATCTGCAAGGAAAACACCAGGGCTGCTCTTCATGTTCAGGTATACCTGAAAGCATCAAACCAAGAACGATTTAAGTGCAGATAACATGAGCTACTTTGCCTTCAGAGAAGGACTTAAAACTTCTAAATAATAGATTTAGCATCACCACCATTAGTATTTTTTTTTTTAAAAAGAAACAGTTTAATAATCCTTGTAGTACACAAATCACATAAAAAAGTGTGTTTTTTTTTCTTTTTCCCTCCTCTGTGATTTGTAATATTTAGTTATACCCCCATATGTCTTCATGCTTAGTGGTATCAACACCATAGCCTGACTGCCTCTGAATGTACAAACATTCACAAAAAACTTTACTTGCAACTTAGACAACCATTCAGTAACGCTGAAATTTTGCATTCAAAACACGGTAGTATATTTTATAAACAACAATTTTATACATACTGCTGTATCAGTACACCACTTGTACATAGCTTGCTAATGGCGGGAAAAAGAAGAGATACCACACTCTTCTGTATTGTAATTTTAAAATTCCCTAATTTTAGTTTCATAAGAATTGTGGTCATATTTCTGGGAAGCTTTAGGCAGCTTAAATGCTATGTCATAATATTATTTATTTCCAACATTCTGTCCTGGGCCCTTCAATGCACAAACAGGAATAGTGAAAAACGTGCTCACTAGATCCAACCTTTACAGTAAGAAAATTTAGCATGGGCCTCCCCCAAAACCTATGTAAGTTAAGGTTTCTTTTTTCCTACATAGAGCAAAGGTAAAGGGTCTTGAAGCCTTTAAACAGCACTTTCAAATAAAGACTTCTTTGTTCCCACAATATCAGCTGGTTATATGGGTTACAAGGTCTAGATTTTCTAGCTTTGGTATAAAGGTATCCACCTAGAAATTTCTCTTAGTTTACATGGAATTCTGTATTCACTGTGCAATAGCTTGGGGAAATCAGCCTGGGCGCTGAAGGCAGCTGTAAAACAAGGCCCTTACATTTTTCTAGGGGCTAGTTCAAGCTACATAGCAACAATGCTGTTAGCACACTTAATTTGAAAGCATATCAACTACTGCTACCCTAAACACATTTTCCTTAAAGTCATTAGTATCTTCCAAAAATTATCCTCTCGATTTTTCCCCTCTATGAACACATCCAGATTTCTAAACCACCGGCTTTAAGAGTTACACATTCACATTAATATTTCACAAGCATCCAACCTGCAACATCATCCCAAATAGGACGACGATGACGACACAACCATTAAAACCTATCTGGCTGACGTCCACCAACTCAGATACAGACACAGCAAGAGCTGTGCTGATGCAGCCCTGCAAACGCCACTGTGTATTTCCCCCAAACCGATGAGAACTTCTTTGATGTCCCCCTGAAAGCAGTCAGCTTCTCTTACTGACCACCACATACCTCAGAACATACTGTTCAGGAAACGAGGTAACATGATTGAAATGAGTGAGGCTTTAAAAGCATCCACCTGAAGGTGAGTAAGCCTGCAGTGGGATAAAGGAAGTTCTGTATTAAAGTAACCTGAATAAACAGGGATTTACTTGCAACCCTTTTTTTAAAAAAAAAACAAACATAAATTAATTAAAGCCACACTCTGCAGCCTCAGGCTCCAGCTGACCAGAGGGGTGAGTTACAGGGGGACGTGGGCTCACACGTCCCCCTCCTCCCCCAACC
>VZSZ01008379.1:653718-668126 GCA_013398815.1 Ibidorhyncha struthersii
CCGCCGCTGGCGGGCCGCGGGGCAGAGTTAAGGCGGTCGTGTTGTCATGGCTCCCGCCGCGGACAGCGCGGCCCTCCCGGCCTGGCCCGGCCTTGTGCAGCAGCATGGGGGAGTAGGCCTGAGGCAGCGGGCCGGGTGAAGGAAGGAGTGCCCTCGGGAGGGCTGGGCCGGCAGCTGGGCAGGCCCGGGGGGTGTCCGAGGTAGCAGGGGAAAAGTCTGAGGCAGGTCTGTACACATCTCTGCTTGCCCAGCTCCTTGCCCTCTTCCCAGCCTGGCCCTTCCCTGCCTCCTCACACGGGACCGGACGGGACGGAGGGGGTTGAACTTACAGGCCCGGCAGGCCCAGGAGCAGGCAGCTCTGAGGAGGCGGTGTAAGGAACTGATTCTTTTTCTGGATTCTGCTACAAGATTTGAAAAGTGGAGTAAAGAAAGTGAGTGTCAGTCCTGTCTAATGGACTGTTACATTTTATTGCAGAAGCGAACACAGCAAGCCACAGGTGTTGCTCCATGTAGAAAATAGAAATAGGAGAGTAGCCTGAGGTGCGCAAAATACGGTATGGTATGGAAGATTGTAGATAGATTTTCAGAGGGGAACACGAGATTGCATTTATAACTGTTGTTTATTTAGGAACCAGAGGCTTTCAAGACATTAAGGTCTATAGAAAGATTTTATAGTGCCTCCTCTTAACGGTGCAGTGGAGGTCAGTGTACAACATGGACATTTATCTCAACAAATGTCTGCTTTTGGGATGGCTGTCATCTGCGAGTGCTGTTTATTTATCTCCATTAGTATACACAGCATTTTGACTATTACATACACAGTAAAGAAAGTATGGGCCCAACTGATAAAAATAAATCTAGCAACTATATACAGATGCATATAGTCCTTTTTCTGTGTGTTTACTCTTCCTCTGTGGTTTGACTGGAAAATGTCCATTTTTCTGCAAGCGTGTGCATCTGTTCATCAAATTAGGTCTTCTTCAGACTGAAACTTGTTTTTAATGCAATACACAATGCAGTTTTTCAGCTGAGGATTTTAGTACCTGTTTGGGAATGATCACTTTGCATTAGGCCTGATTCCTTTTTAATGACTTCTACTGTGATCTTGGGCCTTCATCTTCAGAATAATTTAGACGTCTAAGTCCCACTGATGTGTCTTAAGTTCCTTTTGAGGAGGTAGGCTGTGGCTTCCCTGTGCCTTAGGCTCTCACCTGTAAAATAAGGGTAATAACTCTTCTCTGCCTCTCAGAGCTCATAGATGAAAGTTAGGTTTATGGTATGCTGAGCTTCTATTAAGTACTATAGACAGAAATTAAAAAGGTAGTACATAAAATCTCTGTATTAACTGCCTCATGCCTTTTCAGACAGCTCATAGAAAGAAGCTGAGCTTCTAATAATCAGATTTTGCTCTGAATGGAGTGGAAAACATGACCTTTATCAAGTGTCAGAATCCTTTGTGTTCCTGTGAGTACGCGTGTATGCTATAGGTAGTACACATCCAGTAACAGCCACAGTAAAGGGCAATGATTTTGCCTGGTTTGTATCTAGGTTCATTTTCATGTGCTCATTTGGATTACAAATGTCAGAGTCTGTTACAGCAAAAAGCAAATCAAATGAATATGAATTACTGTATCTCTTTTCCTTAGTGTACCCCACTCCTTTCCCTTGTCCTTAAATAGGCATCTTTCACTTACCTCACAGCTCTTTCGCATTCACCATATACTGTGTTAATTTTATCTTTGGTAAAAGATAGATATACAAGGGCTTTTTTGGGGGTACAACAGAGTAGTGTCAAGTTTTGCCAGGATTAGAATAATGCATAAAAATCAATACCTTATATAATCATTATGCTGGGCATATCATTGTATACCTTCTATGCTGGTTTACGCTTTACTATAGTTTACTGTTTTACAGAAGACTCTACAGGGTGTTAGGCCAGAACAGGACCATAGACTAGCAGTCTTTGAATAGGTGGTTTAGGTGTTGGTTTTGGTTTGGCTTAGCATTGGGTTTTTTGCTTTTGTTTTGTAGGTGACCCTGCTCTGGCGGGGGGGGTTGGACTAGATGATCTCCAGAGGTCGCTTCCAACCCTGACTATTCTGATTCTGTGATTCTGGTTTCTATTTTTTGTGAAATTAGAAAATGCTTAGAAACAATGAGAACATAGCCTCTTTGTGTGATTTCAGTGACTTCCATGTCTGACTTCATAATATATTTTATAGTATGTTGATAATTTAGTCCTGTGTCTATCATCTGAATTAAGATCTCATTAGTCTTTCACCCTTAGAAAAATCCATACACAAAATGGAAAACTGTAGTCCGTTGAACATAGTCAGCTCACTTTTTGAATTACAGAATTTTGTAGTATATCTAATTTCAGCAGATAGTTCTCTCATTGATACCATCATCAATTTAGCCTTGTATCAAACAGTTCTTTCAATAGCAGCTTTCACAAACTGTCTGCAGATTGGTCTATACCTTTGACAATTGGTGTTGATCATAACTAATAGAGTGGGAGATACAATTCTGTGGGAGTGGGATACAAATCCACGGATTGTTTAGTATGTTTGGTATATTGCTTTGAACTACTTCTGGAAGTGGAAGCAGGAAATATGGTCTATTAAATGAAGTTTAAACTATGTAAGATTACTGCACGAGGAAAGTTTTTAGGATCAGTGCCTATAAAGTAAGATCAGTGGTGGTAACACCTTGACCTCAATATGGAAAGGCTGCCAATATTCATTAGCTGATGCTAGGATAACCAAACATCCTAAACACGGTATCATTTCCCATGTAATCCAGGAAATATTATCTATCCTAAAGCTTATATATAGGAAACAGCTCCCCATGTTTTAATGGAAAAGTGGCTATTGTTTATGCACAAATTGTGCATGTTGGACTCACCTGCTGTACAAACAGTACAGTCACCATGTGCACGGTTCATCTGTCTGAGACTATTGGATGCCCCCCAGACCCAGTATACTGGCTGCAGACTCCAAGGTGCTTATGACAGCACTAAGGATGATTAAATTGCTGTTCTTCAAGTTCAGATTCTTGGTGATCTTTTTCTCATTTCCATATTTT
Organism: Ibidorhyncha struthersii; assembly: GCA_013398815.1. Classification (NCBI taxonomy): domain Eukaryota; kingdom Metazoa; phylum Chordata; class Aves; order Charadriiformes; family Charadriidae; genus Ibidorhyncha; species Ibidorhyncha struthersii. The sequence continues at coordinate 656,803 of VZSZ01008379.1, forward strand.
TCTAATTTTATTCTGTTCATATCAATAAGATATTTTTCTAGTAGAATTACTCAGAGAAAATTTGGAATTGTTGAGATTGTTCTCTGCGATTAGAAGAAAATGCCATTTTTGAAACTATAACTTTCCAGCATGCAACATTCTGTTCCTCTCTTGCTGCTTTGTGTCTTGCATAACAAGTCTTACCCCCTCCTCATCTTGGCCTCTTTAGGAAAATCAAAAATATCAGGCTTGATCTTTTCTAATTGTTGCTGGAGGATTTCTTATTGAAGACAAGAGCTGTCTTGAGATCTGTATATTGATTTCAAACACTTTAGAAACAGGGGTTGAACCTGTAACATATTTTAAATTCTTATTTTGTTTATTTCATGAGGCATCCATATGAGGATTAACTTTACAGGCTGTATTAGTATTAGATTCTATGCATTTTGCATTTAAATATTCATATGCTCATTTATAATCTGTATTTAAAAAAATCAGCAAAAAATTATATTCATAAAACCAGGTTATTTTTAAATTTAACCCTCATTTTCCACCAAACTTACACCGACAGCTCTCTTTCTGTCATCCCAGCTTTTAACAGAGAGGCCTACATGCCAGAAGTTGCCTTTTTTATCCACGTATCATTTAGCACATTTCAGAGACTACAAAAATAAATTTAGCATGCACGTTTATTGTCTGTCATATTGTGTTCCTGTTGGGGCAGCGTCTGGATGACTCAACTCATTCCGAAGATTAGCTTTATCATAAAAATAACTAACTGGTTGTGCAAGTTGACCGACTTCTAAGTTGTCATCTTAACTTTCCTGTTCCTCCCAGACGTGTCCACGTCCGGTGGCGTGGACAGGTGTAAGAGTGCCCTCTCCTGGGTGGAACAGGGCAGACCGGCTTCCTCATGTGAGACGGATCTCTCTTGGGGAGCTCTTTGCCTTTCAAAGACATAACGACACTGCTACTGCCTTGTCCAGTCTATCCTCCAAAGGTGTTGAGGAAGAACTTGTAGGAGTTCTGCAGTCAGAAATGCTTTGAACAGTAGGACAGAAATTGTTTGGTGTTCCTGGTATAGAGAGGCGGTATTCCCTCATGATGTCTGCGCTTTCAAAATTGTATTTATCATGTCATTAGCGGCTTAAATATGTATGCTTAAAAAGGCAGTTAGTGTACTAACTAAACATCAGAGTCATCTGAAGTCATTCAGTTTGAACTCATATGATGCAATTCATCTGGCTTAGGGGAGTTAGATCAGAAATTAATTCAGCTATTGATTTTATAACAATCAATCTATGGCTTAAACAAGATTTAGCAAAGTTTTCATTAAATAATGCATGTGCAGAAATTTTTGGTAGTTTAATAATAACACCCCATTGTTTTTAACTTGTTAAGGGCTTCTATTAGAAATTGACAGGACACTCTGGACTTTTCATTAATTTGGTGGCCTGGCAATACCTTCTAAATTAATATTACATTTGAACCTGATATTTTTGGTAGGAAGACCTGGATACAAACAGCCCCAATGCTTTTAAGTCTGTTAGTAAAGCTTTTTTGTTTTTTTTTTTTAACTTCCGCTTCTTTGCAGAGGAGTGATTTTCAACTGGTGATACATACACCTTGGGGTCTAGGTGCTGTTTCTTGTGGGTTCATGAAAGGCAAAAAAGAAAAAGAAGTAGATTCAGCTGTGAGATAGTTCTTGTAACTGTGCAGGAGGTCCTAGTTTATTAATATTCTTAATGAGTGGGCATCTACCTTGAAACATTTGGCATCAGCAGACTGACAAGTTGACCACAGGGAACTAAAAGCATTGCTTATGAAGGAAAAGGTATAAAGCTATACTCCTTTCTTCCTATCACGAAAAAAAAGCAATCTTTTTGAGGGTCCTTTTGAAATGAAAGCAAGCTGGGAATACAGAAATAGATTTCACAACTTAATATGGCTATTATTATTAATTTTATAAGTATTAGAGTTATAAGGGAAGAGAGGATTTGGCCAATAATATAAAGCATGTAGTCACCATGCTACATTGCTGGTATATTGTTTTCCACTCAGAAACATTTTCTACCCTGAGTGAGGTATTTGTACCATTTTAAGCATTTTCTATTACTATCTATTAATGTAATAACTTATAGTACATTAACAAACCTATGTAACTTTATTTAATTAAATATGGCCATCTTCCTTTCATAGATAGGTACAGAAGGGACTTCGAGCTGCCTTAAAAGAGCAGCTGGACAGCTTTTCCTGGCCAGCTGGACATCATCTTCTCCTCATGTCCTCAGCATTTGTGACTCAGTAACAATCCCTGCTATTTTAATAACTATAGGGGTTGAAATCAGATTCAGGCTGATGCTCAGAAAACCTCAATTTCATAAATGTTATCAGGACTGAAGGATATAGGACCTTGAAGCTGGAAGCTTAAATTTGTTGATCAGTGCAGTGCTAGCCAGGGAAGTACCTAAATGGAGCGAGTAAGTAAGAGAGAAGATAAAACAGCATTAATATTTTGGAATGATTGCTTGGGGGTGGAGTTAGGTTCTCTCATTAGGAGAGCTGAGTTTAGAATTAGAACTGGAACTGCAAATTATTGTGAAATGTTAATTGAGTGAATATGGGAATCCAGAATAAATAAAAAATAAAACCACTTTCTGTTAGAGGATAAGTAAATGCAGTCAGCGCCTAATTGCACAGCATTGGTAGCGGTCTTTAATTGCTGAAATATTTTCATATTCCTGGCAGTGTATATAAGCTAACTGCTGGAAAGCTCATTGTGTACAAAGTGTACAAACTGACAACATGTAGATCAAATCTGGGTCTCCAAGATGCTTCTACCTGGCTTCCTGCCTTGTCTTTGAGGAGACAGACAACACTTATTCAGGGAATGTATGTTGCAAACTGTCCTCCTACATCACTGTTGTGTCTTCTCAGGAGAAAGGCATTCTTCATGTATATAACCTGAGACATAAAGCCATCAATGCAGGCTGGAAAGAGGTTTATGCAAAATGGGGATCAAACTCCTGCAGGCAATAGTGTTATACAGTACATATGGTCCCAACTCAAAAAAGGTCTCCAGCTATAAAAGAATATGGATTAAAGATGTATAAATAATCATGGTATAATACAAGAATATATGCAGTAAAATCGGAAATCTACTAGAAGCCAAACCACAGAGAGAAAGTATACCACAATATACTTTGCATTGTTGATTGCTATGCGTCCCTTCAATGGTCTCTCTGTTTTGTAAAGCACAAGACTTTTTAGGGATCCTGAAAGGTAGGAAAATATCGTTAGTTTTAATAAAAAAGAAATCTGGAGCTCTTGATTTCATCTATTCATCTATCTTGATCTAGCAATTCAGGATTCTGAGGCTTTTTGAAAATTCTAACTAGAATTTGAACTTTTTTCTAATGATGGCCGTCTTGCTAAACTACAGTATAATTTGTCACGATGGGCATCAAATCCACAACTGATGGAAGTCTTTTGGAACTGTCTACAATAAAAATTTACAAAATAGTGAAGTTTGTCAGAGATCATCCAGAAAGAGCTCAACCATGACAGATGGGTAATTTATCAAGCTGTATTGCTGTTGATATCGTCCTAAAATATTTGCATTTTGGAGACTAGAGCAATTTTGTTATCAGGAAAAAAAAGCCCTTTTATGTTGATCTTACAACTACAGTAGAATACTAATTTAAGGCTAAATCATTAAGTTTAAAGCACCGGTTTAGACCACAGTTGTGTAAAAAGTTAATTGAACTGCATTTGAAGTCATAGAAACAAGTAAGGACCAATTCAAGAACACGAATTAAGAGAAGCTGATTTTGTTGTTTTCCTAACCTGCTTGTCTAGTTTGGCCATGTGGCTAGCAGAAACGTAAGACATGGCAAGTTATTAGAGGAGAAGATTGAGGATATAGTCAGGTTAAACAAACAAGGCTTAAGGTGTTCTGTTAGTGTATTGAGTAATGTACAGTTTCCCTGAACACAGCAGAAGTAAGCAATTTCTCTGGCCTTTGGCTCTCAGTTGCACACACAATAGTTTCACAGAACAGTATCTAGAAAATCCCTACTCTTCTGTGTGTCTTTCTTTTCAGTAGTAGCATGTGCCTTTGTTTAGGTGGAAGATCTAGTTTAGATGTAAGGAGTTTCTTGTCTTGTACATTTTTCTCAAATGAGGGGTAGCAATTATAGCAGTTTCACTGAAGTATAAGCCATCTCATAAAATTCCGTTACAGCTTTTCAGATCTTCCCTTTACAGATCTTCCTGACAGAGTGCAAAAAGATCACATGGTAAATTGGAAGTTGTCACCGTTTAAAAGGCAGTATTCTAGACTGTACCTTTCTTTCCACGATTAGAGGTTAGCCATGCTGGGAGATGTTCAGTCATGCTGTATGATCATCTTTCAGGATTTTGCAGATCCTAACTCTTAGTCCTAGGAATCTTGTGACATTACGCTGTTGGTCTCTTCCCCAAACACACAGCAGACATAAAAGATACTAACACTGAATAGTGTGTGTGTATATATATACATAGTGTCTTCCTGCACAGATATTTCTAGGTGTCTTACTATCTCTGTATTTTAATACCACCCAACCCAAATAATTTTGCTCACAATGAATTTGTGGTGAAAGTGCTCTGCAGATGTACCTACTCCTGGCTTCCCTCTTGAGTGGCACAGTATCACAGAACCACAGCATGGTTGAGGTTGGAAGGGACCTCTCGAGATCATCTAGTCCACCCCCCTGTTAGAGCAGGTTGCCTGGCAGGACCATGTCCATTTGGGTTTTGAATATCTCTAAGGATGGAGACACCACAGCCTTTCTGGGCAAGCTCTGCCAGTGTTCAACCACCATCAGAGTAAATAAATGTTTTCTTATGTTCAGCTGGAATGCCATTAGTTCCAGTTTGTGCCCAGTGCTCTTGCCCTGTCACTGGCCACCACTGAGAAGAGTCTGGCTCCGTCAGTAGTTTCTCTGCAGAGGAGTTGGACTTCTGCTATAATATGGCACTGGCTTCAAATCTTTCAATCTTTTTTTCAGTACTTACCTCCAGTTTTAGAGGCAATATCTATGTCCAATTTTGACTTTAGCAGCTTAACACAAAGTAACCACAAGAACCCATTTAAACACCAAAAATACAAATTCACGCTTTTGAACACTGAAATGGTTTTGTTTAATCTGTGCAGTGTTTTTGCAAAACTTGTAAACTGTGAGGTGTGAGCTGAATACTACAGAATTCTTTTTTTTTCTGACCTGGCAGTGTTATCAAGTTCTGTAAATCCTAATTTTCTTTCCTATACCAAACAAAGTTACTTAAACCAAACATGTAGGGTTTACAGCTCCTGTTCAACAGGTTTGACATACTGCAGCAAACATCCAGCTGCATCATACCACATCATCAAACAGCAAATGTGAAGAAGCTGAAACCCTGGCATTATGTTCACACAGATCTTGGCCAGCTGAGAAAGCAGCTCCTAGATTGGAAAAGACCTGTAAGGTCATCTAGTCCAATCATTAACCTAACACTGACAAGCCCACCACTAAACCATGTCCCTAAGCACTATATTTACACAACCGTTAAATACCTCCAGGGATGGAGACTCCACCACTGGTCATTTCTAGTTCACTCGTCAATCGTCATGTTCTAAGATCCAAAGTGAAAAGCATTGTTGAATGTGCTACAGAAACCAGAGTATCACTTAAAGTGATAACAGATCAGATTCTTTTCCAACAATTTGATTTAGTTCTCTGTAGTCCACACAGAGGTGCTGCCACGTTTTATGTGTTTAGGTAAACGCTGATCTCCAAGGACTGACGGGTAGAGTTCTGCCTTTTGATACACCTTCTGAGTGATGTGTGAAAGATCTTCTGTCTTTGCTATCTCTTTTTTCTTGGTAAATAATGTCTTGGCTTTTTAGGGGATGGTTACTCTTAAATTTCAGTCATATAGTAAGTGCTTAATACCAACTGCAAAACTGTATCCATTTCAGATCAGAGTAATTCCCAGTTCCTGACCAGAAAAGTTTGACTCTTTGCTGCTTCTTAGTTAGATGTATTAAAGTGTTCCAAAAAAATCTTTTGGGATCTTATTTTCATTTCCTTCTCTCACATTTTCTTCTGCACTAACATTCATCAAATCTGGCTTGCATTTTGTGCCTGTGGTTCGTCTATTAGATATGGCTTCTTCTATTAGATGTTCACTTGGAAAATGAACAGGGATTCGTTTTTATTTTAAGTCTGTGAGAACTGTAACAGTTGAGGGCTCTGACTCACGTTCAGAGGCAGTCTCAGGCTGAATGCTGAAATGGCTCTGAACACAGAGAGAGGGTGACATGAGATGTGTTTTTCCCGAGTGGCAGCAATTTTCAGATGAATATAGCAATGATGTTAGCTGCTGGTAAGTTCATGGCTGCAGATAGCTGATGGCTGTGAACTACAGTTGCTTAAGAAGCAGTTCACACTGTTTCTCATCTTTTCTTTGCAAGAAAGCCACCACAATCGTGCAGCTGCTATTATGGTTTCTGCCCCAGATAAAAACCAATTTGTTAAGGTTATACGAGTGTTGGTTCACTTAGACCACATTTTTAGAGGGGATTTCCCAAAGTATTTGCAAAATATCTTCCTGACACTGATTGCGTAATTATCACAATGAAATTTAGTGGACCTTTGTCTCATTAATTTGTGTGGTTACTGAGAAGTTGCTATCCTCATTCTACAGATCCATTTCAGCCTAGTTCAGATGGTATATCTTTAACAGCTATCATTAACATTTCAGTGGTTCAGATCTTAATCCTCTATTTTTAAATGTTTTTTGCAAGCCTGATCTTGTAAGTGTCCCAGTTGGCCTGCTTCCATTTCATAGTTACTGTAAGTTACTAGCAAATATTCTAGTTAAGTGTAAAATAATCCTTGCCATCCCCTCAACTTCAGATTTCCTTCCTCCATTTCCTAGTTTGGAAAACTTCACTGGGCAGCTGTGATCCGGAAGCATTGCAGCAATCCTTTGGGATCATATCCCCTGGATTCCAGCTACCTTATCTCAAAGTCTGTGTTGATGCTTCAGGAGCACAAAAGCCCTCCATAGATCATCTGACAATTTCCATGGAGTTTCTTCTTTCCACCGAGCCATATTTTTTCTGAGTCCTGACAGCTTAGGTTGGGGTTGGATGTTCATTAAGCTTGTATCTATACATTGACAGAAAATCTGGCAGTATACATTTGGTTCTGTGGTGACCACAACTAAATTTTTGTTAAATTAACCTAAGTACACAATATAGTCTTTGTGCTTGCTAATTCACAGGCTTGCTGCCTAGTATCCCAAAGTGCTTTGCAATTCTCCAGTGCTTTGTTAGATGCCAGCCCAGCTGAATTCTAGGAAAGTTTGTGAGCAACTTCTCTAAGGACTTGGCTGCTTTTTCCAAATTTAGCTCCCTCTTTCCAAAACCCCAGTGTTGGTGCCAAAAGGCCACTCCTACCTTGCTACTGCAAGAGTACTTGATAATCTTTTCCTTTCCACTTCCTGGATGCCATTTTCAGACCATGCTGCAGATGTCTTCCGAGTGGCTCTTCAGCATCAAAATCTGCAATAGAGTTTCATGTAGATTCCTTCGGGGAATAGTATTATCTACTCATGATGGACTGCATACAAGAAATGAGGGAGCAGACTGAGAAGGAGTTACATTAAGAGGATTTGCCCCATTTCTAGGTCATTTTTCAGAGCTGATGAAACTGCGTGAATTGCAGATGAAGAATTTCTATTCCACAAAGTGTCTGGATGTGAGCGATACAATGCCTAGTGGCATGAGTTATGCAGCAAAGATGAGAAGAACATCAGCAGAAAGAGAACATCAGAATGGGAAAAGTAATGTTCTTGGGTGTCTGTAAACAAGCTCATCCATTATTTGGCAAATTAGATCACCAACAGGACTCCTGCTTTTCCATTGCCTGTCAGGGTAGAGAAATTGAAAGCTAGCGCTGCGATGTGGAATGTGACATCTGCCTGTTGCTTTACAAAGTGCCCAATCCACGCTACTTTCAGATGGCGGATGTAGAGAATGTCATAGTTAAGTTTTGATCAACTCCCACCCTCCTCCGTTGTATGGGGCTATTGGTGGAAGGAACATTACCATCTTTTGCCTTTCAAGCAGAGTTGTTTTCATAGTTTTAGCTTGGCAGTGGGCAGCACAATTCTTTTTAGTGTACCAAAATCAATGGATTTACTATTCCGTCCTTGTTACTAGTTGATCTTGAATGCATCTCATGCCTTTGTTCATAAAGTCATCATCACTGTTTTCATCATACTTCGACTGCCAGAAAGGAGACTTCATAGAGTGAGTCTGAAAACAGCCTCCATATCAGGATCTCATTTCACTGCTGTATCGTGCACTAAATTTGTGAGTGTAAGGGGACCAGATGGCTGAAGCTGGGGAGTGGGAAGCTGAGATAGAATCAGTGCCTGCAATGGCTTGTTCATTTGCCCGTGGGAATCAGGAGGGCCAAATTCTGAGGGATGCTCTGGCAGAATGTTTTATGCAAAATACCTAGCTACTTTCTGCTTATAGATATGTACTTGCTGATTTGAAAGCAATAAGCTTATGCATTGTTTCTCTTGTTCCAGGTCTCCACTTTCAGTAGGTTCTGTTGCCTGCCCTTCTTTCTTGACAGTTCATACTCTGAAGTTTCGCCCATGAGGATCATATGAATCCATCCTTCATTACGCCCATCAGCTTCCCGTATTTCCAAGAATGCCAGTGGAAACATATATGTTGAACAAAGAAAGATCTTCAGAAAAAAATTGCTATTTTGCTGTCAGAAAGGCAGTGCAAATAATGTAGAATACAATACTGAAAAAAAGTCAGCTTTTTACTGAGACCAGTTATGTAAAACTATTTACAGATCTGCAAAACTTTGCAGTAACAACATGGGGAGAAGAAACAAGAGTGGGGAGGAGGAGCTGCTTGGTGTGAGTACTTGCGTCTCACCCAGAGGGCTGGCGGGCCAGCCAGATAGTGCTGCTTGCAGGCCTCATCAAGGGATGATTTCAAGAGATTACCAGACACGATGCGAGTTCCTGGATGGATCAATGTGATGCACCGAGTGTTAAGGAGGCTGCATTTGATTTAGAGAGGAAGACGTCACAGCTCTAGCTGTAAATGCCATCACTGCATACTGCTTTCTTGCAGATCACTCAGTCATCATCTTCATCAGCTCCTGCCTCTCCTTTACAGACTCTTTGCAGGTCGATATTATTTCTGACAAGGGATCTGAGACTGCCTGTTTACCTCACTTAGTCTTGCCCTTCCAGTTCTAGGATTGTACAAATACAATTCTCCAAGAATCAATCACTATGAGCCTCTCTTTCCAATTGCAACAGTTGCCCCAAGTATGCTTCCAATCCTTTTAGCAACAGCAGGCGCTTTGGCTTTACCCACAGTCAAGAAAAAAGAAATGTTCACTGTTCCAGCCTCCGCTTGACAGCAGAGGAACCTTCCTCTCCACTATTGTGTAGCTGCCATTGCTCTCCTCTCTTGTTTGTGCCAGGGCCAGTGTGGTGAGCTGTGTCTGGTTTGAGGATTTCAGGATCTCAGATCCATTGTCTAGAACCATGACTAGCCCTCGGTGCTCAGTGCGGAAAGGGAGGCAGACAGGCAAGGCTGCTTAATGGTGTTGGGAAGCTGTCTCTGCTTGCTTCTAGCATGGCTCATTCCCTGGTGAAGGGTTAGGAGGATGGCTGAGGGAGAGGTGGGAGGAAGGATGCAGCTACAGTTGATCGTTCTGCTTATGACCAACCTCTGACACCGTTGTCTTGGATAGCTTTGTGTTTTTCCAGGACAGCCAAAGTATACTTTCAAGCCAGGCGTATCTTGATGTTGCTGATGTTCATGGTTCCTGTTGCACTCTGAACTCCTGGACAGACTGTCAAGAAATGTGTTCTCCCAGGAAACATTGCGTATTTCCAAATTAAAGATAAATCTTAGCATCCTTAGTACCTTACCAGAGGTTCAGTTCCCTTGGCTGAGGAAGACAAGACGACATGAGCTCTGCATAGCTTAGCTTTGTTTGCGTGATGGCCTGGGTTTGTGTCAGTGCCTCGATTCACGTTTCAGTATTGCCACTGCTTCGTTGGGCACTAAACCAAGGGAAAGGGCTGAAACGTGGGAGAGGCAAGATCCACAGCAAGTCAGGACTGTGGGGCATGGCTGGCCACAGGTAGCCTGCCTGCTGCCTTGCAGGAAGCGGAACATTACGTCCAGGGCCAGCCCTAAATGCGCAGAGTTAGCCTACCCGTGTCTTGCAGGGAGAGGTGGCTCCACACACCAGCGGTGGCTGGACGTGCAAGGCTGCCAATGGGGCAGCGCAACTGAGACTTGGCAGAGTAACGTAGGTGTGACGCCCAAGGCTAGAGGAAAACTTTCGGAAGAAAACTGTAGCCATGAAAGGAGGTTTGAAAGCCCTGTGACAACAGCAAAGAGTGACGAGAACAGCCAAGGTTGTCCCCATATGTTGGGCTGTATCAGACTGTATGACACCCTGGTGCCATGAGGAGGTACTGACTTGTGAGAACTCACAACTTCTATCCAAACTTCCTTCCTCCCTGTAATTGCAGCATCTTCCTTGCTGGGTGGCTTGGAGGAGGTAAGCCACCCTTGGAAATACTGGAGGACAAGATTTTCTTCCCTGTATGATCCCCATTTCGTAATGGCATGGTACCGCTCTCCCTAGGACAGGACGCAGTCCATCTTTCTGTACGGGAGCATGACACCCCTGGCTCCTTGGCCAGGCACAGATGAACCCAACGGGCTGAGGTGAGCAGCCACGATCTGAAATTTGCCTTTCTACCTTCATTCCGCAGCACCTAGGTGCGTATTTTGAGGGATGCTTCAATTGCGGGGAAGCCTCCTGAGTCATGAGGTAGATTTCTAGGGGAGAAATTCCCTCATGCTCGGAGGGGGTGGCTGGGGGCCAAGCCGCCGAGGTGGCCGTATTTCCCGCGGGGGGGGAGCAGAGCTGTGGCAGACCCACCCGGCCCCAGAGGAGCCGTTTTTCCTTGTGCCGCCTCAGCGCTGACTGAACTGGGGCTTTATTTTAAGGCCGAGGCGCTGCTTCAAAACGACGCCGGCCTACCTACCGCGGCCGCGCCGTGCTGCCTCAAGCCGGGCAACGAAGGCCGGGAGGCGGCTGTCCCTACCCGGCAGCGCCCCAGAAGGCCGGGCCGGGCCGGGCCGGGCCGGGCGGCGTGAGGTGACAGGTCTTCGTCCCCCAGAGCGGCCCGGGGGCAGCGGGAGGGCCGTGCTCCGCGGCGAGGAGAGGCGCCCCTCTCCTGTCAGCGCCGACGCT